>JAYMFT010275487.1:0-10565 GCA_038088735.1 Panulirus argus
TACTTTCCCTGTCTGTTTTTCCCAATTTCTCAACTCCCTCTATATTTCAATTAGGGCCCGGCCTTGATGTGGACTTTAGTCCATGACTGGAGCCTTCAACATAAAAAAAAAATAAAAAGGTTGTCAGCTCAAGGTTTTTACTCAGAGATTCTCTTTATAGATCAAAAAGCAATGTGCAAGAGATGAGAGGAACCGTTACTGTATGTTTTCCGTACATAGGAGACGAAATTCATAAAAGTTTCTTAATCCTATGAAGCTTTTGATTTCAGTAAATGTTTACTTTTCTAACAAAGTTAGAGATGGGGACTCCACTAGATCTCAACTCTTTGCTATAAGGTACAAATCGTTAAATAGGTTAGCAGGTTGAGCTGTCATACTATTTCAATCACAGCAATAGTTAGTTTTCACTGATCTGTTTATCAAAAGCAACAACTTTCTTTTTTCTTTTGGCAAAACCTCTCATTGACCATGTTGTTGGTTGAATGTGATTTTATAACTGTTGTTTACTGGTTGCGTTGTTGACTCAAGAATTTAAGAACGTCTTCTTTGTAGAAAGTAAACCATCTTGTTAGGTTAATCTGTTAGTTCCTATCGCTTGGATTCAGGCCTGGTAAAGATAGACGGACAATAATAGCATTAAAGGAAAGGAAAAAATATAATGCAAACGTAGGTAATCATTCTTATCAGTGGTTATGTAGCTCTAAAATCAACTCCCAACCCACTTATTATTACGAAGATTACCATTACAGTTAAAGGACATGTACACAAATCAGTATCGGTAAATTCTTCATCTGCATCAGTAAACACGTCTGTCAAAGTGGATGTATAATCTGAACCTGTTTAAACGTTAATTTTTGCTGTGCCTAGAAGCAGCAAACTCTAACTCCTGAGTATCCAGCGGCTGGACGTAGATCAGGAGTAGTTTACCATTCATCCCATCCTAAAGGACTATTATAATCTATACGTTGTAATTAATAATTCGTTGTTGATACTAAACTGCAGGGAGTACTGCCGGAGGGAGTGGTCGGTGGAGGGAGAGATTTGCTTAAATTAAACTCTATCAATAATGGAGTGGAGGGGTAGGTGTCTACTGCTTTACTATTTCAAATCCATTTATGTAGAGACTGAGTCTAGGATATTACTACTGTCCTCCAGCAGGTATCATAGACCATCAGGAATATTGTTGCTTGGCTCGAACACGTACTCTCGTATATTTATTCATTCAGTTGGCTAAATTATGATTTAGCAAATAAGGACCAGCTCGTTACTGGGACTATCCTCACGCTGGGACCTTTCCAATCCAACGCTGGAACCAAGACATTGTTTCCAGACTCCTTTGACTAAACGATATGAAAACTTTAGCACCGACCCCAAACAAGGTCCTATCCTCGATGGTACCGTGACCCGCGGAGGTCACCTTGGCAATCATAAAACGGTCAGGAAAATAAGATTTGTTAAAATTCTTGACGCCGTGTTTCGTTTGCACTGGCATACTTGAAAGTCATCTCTGTTCAGTTATTTAATTGTAATTTAGCTTTGTGCCACGTTTGACAAATGGAATTTGCTGCTCGTACTTTGTTCATTGATGAAATGCAACATGTCTTTTATACGTAAAATAATCAAAATATTTATCTGGTTACCTATCTTCAATCACGTTCATTTCAAAATATTCTGTGGAACAACGTTCTTGGATTGTACACATGACATTTACATTAGAGTCCCCTTGAAACCTTATTTTCTTTTAAGGTAGATCAAATTTTCTATTACTCTTTTAACGGTAACTCTGGTAAGTTTCTCGCATTTCAACATAGTACTGTATAATACCTTACACATTTTCATGCGGTTGGAGGTTTTATGTTGAGACACAACGAGTTATGCCAGATACAACCAAGGGATTTTGTTCGCCCTAAACAAACCAGAAGAAATTCCTTGTGGATTTAAGCTTAAATCCGAGTAAGAGAAAACAGCAGATTCTACATAAAATAGCAGTCAAGTATCCATAAGATAAAAAAAAGGCCGAGAAATACAGGAAAACTTGTGTATGGCAAACTGTTTATATTGATGCTGCTTTTAACCCATTCTGGCAAAAGATTTTCTTTTTTTACAGTAATAAAATATACGGGAACATCGACTATACTAAAATGGCTTGTAGTACTTGTACGAATGTGAATCGGAAACTTCCAAACTTCCTTCTAACTTCTGAGAGAATCATTGACATACTGGCCTGGAACATCCGTTTATGTGGGTTCCATTTCAGCCAAAATTTCACAGATATAATCGAGGCAATTGTACTAGATGAAAAGAATATATCTTAAACTTCGTTTCAGGTTTATCAAAAGTAATTTTACTAGCCAAAGTGTAACGGAGATTAAAGTAATATAATTTCTCGATAACATCCATGTTGTTCCCCACTCTGGCCACCCATAACTTTCACATGACTCTAATTAATGAATTTGATATATCGAGCTATTTTTCAGACCTGCATTTGGTAAATTTCTCGGTGTATTACTAAAATAAAAAAGTTCTGCTTTGTGGCAAAATCTTGCAACATCGCTAATGTTAGCAGTCTTGGCTGATGCATCACCACCATCCTACCACATTGATCGATGCGTCAATATTATCTTCCACTACCACAAATAACCTCGTTAGGACTCGCAAACGCTCTGTTGTCATTTGAATTGTATTCCTTTTTTTAGTAAATCTTTATGAGCATAAAGCGGCCCAGAGAATGGCTTCAGTACTGTTATAACCATTCTTACTATAAATTACACTTGCGACATATCAGCATTTAAAAGGCATCAGCAACATGATTTAGTATTATATCCGAGCGTTGTTTCAATATACGAGGATGGCGATATAGGCCGTCCAGGTAATGGCGACACACACAGAGAGGGCGTGCTTAGCTTTTAAGCATTTTTAAATCGGTTTTTCGAATCCCTCAAATCGGATATGAATTTGAGGTAAGCTTGCATGCCAGACTATCCGGCTCCTAGCCTAATATCGATGAACTGTTCAAATGTTTGTCTCGTACGCGTGTAAATTAATGAACATTTATCTTTTTTTTTTTTTTACTCAATTTCGGTAGCCATTCGGTTGTAAATAGTTAACCAGTCATAAAAGAATTTAAAATCAAGATGGACATTGAAATCTCCACCCTTTGGACCAACACATGAGTGTCGCATACTCAGGAAGTCTTAAATACTTAGTGATAATTAGCTGAACATTAAGTGATGAATAATTACTAATATAGTAATCGACATATTGTGTGTGTGTGTGTGTGTGTGTGTGTGTGTGAAGGGATGCTTGTGTTTATTTGTGTGTACCAACGCTGCATGACATGACACCTGACACGGGTGACCGTGACACGCCGAGCCACAATGTCAAGTGATTAAGTTATGTTTGTGAACTTATTTGACTGGGTTGGGAATTAAGTAAAATTTCTAATATGACTTTCTCTCTTTTAAGGGTCAGTAATTAGTGAACAATATGATAGAAATATTGATTTACGATAAGTCATGACTACAGTGATCAGTACTTCGGAACTGGCACAGATTATTGGTTATAGTGATTAATGATGACTGTGAAAATTTGTAATATTGATAATAGATGGCTTCGTTACAACGCAGACTTCGAAAATTATACAGAAAACCTAAAGACAGTAAAATCATTTGGGAGATAAATACAGTGATTAATTTCCTGAGAGTCGACTAGTGTATTGAACATCTCTTCGCATGCCGGCCAGCCGAAGAAGGTAAGTAAAATAATCAGTTTCTTTTGCGATAATGTTTCACCTGTTTCACAGTTAGGTAATGTGTTGTGTTGTTTGGCCACAGTTTCAACTGATACTTGGTGATATGAAATAATGTTTGGCCATAGTGTTTCACCTAATGATATCTTCTATTGTTTTGCAATGTTTCATTTGATTACAGATTTGTTAAGAGTAGTTTTGCCAGGATGTTTCACCTAATTAGGGGTTGTGTTAAGTGTTCTTTGCCCACGATGTTTCACCTGATTGTAGGTGGTGGTAAGTGTTGCTTGCCCACGTTCTTTCTCCTGATTATTATAGGTGATCTATTAAGTGTTCTTTAGCCTTGGTGTTTCGACTGTCCAATTGGATATTTGCTGAACCTTGCGTGACAAATCACGTCTCAACAATTACAGACCACATAAGAAAAAGAAAAAAATCGATGGAAGCTACATAACCATTCTCTCTTCGTTAATGTAACACCCTCCCCCACCCTCCCCTAACCTAACCAGTGAACGCTCGAATATTACTGGTTATTATAGGAAGATAGTTATACGAGACGCAACGTGAATACATAAACACCCTAAGCCTGCCGGAGGTATATAAATAAAGCACCAGTAATACATTTCCAGATAATCACCCACAAACGTAAGAAAAATAAGGACTCTTGTCTAACATCTGTGCACACAATACAGTCTTTACTTCCATTAATAACTATCCTCTTCCCCCTACCCCACTTTTTCCTGTACTTTATACACCCTATATAAAAAAAAAAGACTGAATGCGGAAACATGATTTCTTTTGGGGAAATTATCGATCAGGAAGGATTTATTTCCACCGATCGGCTATATGCGATATTACTTTCACCAACCGATATTACTAAACGCTATTGCTACAGATCGGTGATAATAAAATTTGTATCGTCATTTCCGTAACAGATCCAAGTATAGAAAACTAGAAGATGAATGCTAATAACCAAAAAGCCTACTATTACTTTTTTTTTTTCGTATCGACAAAGATAATTCCTCATGCTTGTGTTTGACAACACTGGCAGGCCCGGGAGTGCGTGGTTCTTGCATGGCAACGTTTGGTAAACACTGGGACACGTAGTCGTCTGTCTGTCTGGTGTGGGAACACGTGGTGAGGCGCCAGGCAACACGCGGTCCAGGAATCTTTACCTCGCCGTCAACCCACGTCCACGTGTCAGGACAGAGGTGCTGCTGCAGCCTTCGATATGCTTCCCCCTCTCCCCTCCCTCCCCTCCTCTCCTCCCCTACCCCAGTCCCCTCCATCCTTTTCCCAACAGTTACGTTCTCCTTCTCCTTCTTCTCCTCATGATCGTAAAATATACTTTCACCCCTTTCTTTACTGATCGTAAGATATACGTTGGAACCTTTCTTTTATGATCGTAAAATATGCATTCTCTCTCTCTCTCTCTCTCTCTCTCTCTCTCTCTCTCTCTCTCTCGCTCTCTCTCTCTCTCTCTTTCTCTCTCTCTCTTGTATCCTAAAATATACGTTCTTCCCGTTCCTTCATTATCGTAACCTGATACGCTCTCTCGCTTATTCATGACCCCCGTGCAGCGCTATAAGGACATACGCAGCACTACCTAGAACACATGAATATTTCCGAGTCGAGGAGTAGCATGGTGGAGTGTGAGAGAGGCATGATGAAAGTGAGAGGCCATAAACCTGCCAACCAGGAAGGAGAGAAGAGTAAGGGATGGCTTGATCACAGCCTTCAAGCTTCCAAATCAGCCTAGAAATAATCTGCGAGTTCTTTGAAAAGACACAAGAGAGAGAGAAAATCCAAAGGGCATAACAAGGAACTCGATAATAAAAAAAAACTTATTAGAAATGTAATAAAGATTATTTACTGCCCCAGTAGCGCGTGGGTGGATGGTGTCAAGGTTTCGACAGTCTACAAAGGTTTAAACGAGTGTTTGACGGAGGAAGTCAAAGAGATAGGGCCCCAGGAGTGTATAGAACACCCTCCCCGTACAAAACAAAATGGGTCGCTACAAATAGCTATTTAGGCAACTGATGGTTGTTCACCCATTACGAGCCTCCATAGTTCAGAGGTTAGTTCAGCAACCATCCAGTGTTGGTCCCTAGACTGGACAGCAAGTGACTCGCACAGCTCACCCAGTCAGTCATCCGTCCCATTGTGGGACAGGTCGATAAATAACCTGGCGTAGCCTGGGTGTTTACATGGTGTTAATGCGTAGTATATATACATACTAAGTTAACAGACGGGGCAACACGAGTGTAAAATCTTCGTCTGTGTAACATGCTGATGGTAATCACACACACACACACACACACACACACAGCACAAGAGACCCTCATCTTGCTGAATCTGTCCATTCTGTCCGACCAGCAACAGCAGCTCGTATATGGCAGCTTGGTAGTAAATTGCTGACAGCTCCAAGTCACTAAGACCTCCGACCCCCCACCCCACCCCCTTCCTCCTCCCTGCGACGCCCCCACCCCCACGGACCACCGTCCTTCACCACGGACGAGTTGTTCCCATCAGAACTCGTACGGACAGATGTAAAGACAGTTTTACACCCCCCATCGTTAACGTCATAAACAGTCTAAGGATAAGTGCATAGTTCAGCAAGTAAACAGCTTAGTTTTCTCTTAAGCTCTGTGGTATGTAAGTACTGTCTTATTGTAACTCGTGCAACATCTAACTATTCTTTAGTTGATATTCAGAAGAGGGTGTGTTGAAATGGTTTGGACATATGGAACGAATGAGTGAGGAAAGGTTGACAGGATATGTGTTTAAGAGGTGGAGGGAACAAGGAGAAGCGGGAGACCAAATTGGAGGTGGACGGATGGAGTGAAAGGGATTTTGGGCGGTCGGGGCCTGAACGCGCAAGAGGGTGAAAGGCGTGCACGGAATAGTGAAATGGAACGATGTGGTATACTGGGGTCAACGTGCTGTCAATGAACTAAACCAGGGCATGCGAAACGTCTGTGGTAAACCATGGAAAGGTCTGTGGGGCCTGGATGTGGATAGGGAGCTGTGGTTTCGGTGCATAACACATGACAGCTAGAGACTGAGTGTGAGCGAATGTGGCCTTTTTCGTCTGTCTCCTGGCGCTACCTCGCTGACGCAGAGGGTGGCGATGCTATTTCCTGTGGGGAGGGATGGCGTTAGGCATGGATGGAGGCGAGCAAGTATGAATGTGCACATGTATATGTGTGTATATGCATGAGTATGTATATGTATGTATATATGTATATGTTGGTAACCATATGTTGGTATGTATTATGTATGTATTAGGCATATATGGATATATGTGTGTATGTTAGTGGATGGATCTTTCTTCGTCTGTTTCCTGGCGCTACCTCGCTAAGGCAGGAAACAGAGATCAAGTATAATAAATAAATAAATAAAGTACAAAAGTCTGTGTGCGTCTCTTTACCATTTTTTTTTTTTCGTTATCTAATAAGTCCTATATCAACGGATCAGTATTTACAAAGTTTTGTGGGACGATGGCTTGGAACAAGGGCCATGCTGATGGGGTGTTCACATCTCTCTCCATCCCTCGTCTTCCACGTGGAGGTGGAGGTAACATAGGGGCATATATATAGACTTTGAATGAAACGTGTATTGATATACATCAGTAGTAGTTTCTTGATGATAATTAAGATATCATTCATTACTGTAACTCAAATAAGAGCAGCTGAATACAGACATAAAATCGATGCCGTGGATTCTCTTGGCACATTAACTTTATCACCCGTCTATCAAGTGGCTGCTCTGAGATATGTGAATGGAAAGAATGAAGAACATGGCCCTAGTTTCGATTAGTAGATCGTAGTTTAAGCTCCTAGACGACAGGGTCGTTCTTTTAGGCGCAGCCATTTGCAGAATCTGCCTGTGACACCCTTTGCGATGACACAAGAAGCAGATGAAACTGCTGCCTGCCCCTGTCAAGACAGGGAGAGGATGGTCAGAAGGGTGCTACAGACAATTGATGAAATTGTTGGCAGAATGACCAAAAGGAGAACCCAAGAATCAGCTGCGGATGGATATCAATCGTGGTGTATCCTGCAGTACGGTAAAAATAGATTATGTGACAGTCAGGATCTTTGTGTAACTGAACGTGACATCCAGCCCTACATCTTTACAGTTCAAAGCCTGAACAAAAGACTGATACGTCATCCTGTGCCCTGTATAACGAGGGACCAAGGGTAGGAAATGTTAAGACTAACAATGATTTAACATGGTCTCCGCTAAATGGACAGACCGCCTGCTTTCTACTTCCCCTGAATTTCATTTCATAATATTTCAAATTCTTCAGTTCATACTATTTCCTTATCCTCCAACTTGTTCCTTGGGGTCAAACAACAAGAACAGCAGCTAAAGAATCAATTGAAATTATATATGTCTCACGTACGTTTACGCTTTCCGGCGTAATGACCATTCAGATGGTGACAATCAGTGCATATAACAACAGACACAGGCTTCATACACAATTAACTGGTGAAACCAAAAGTTATCTTTATTACTGCTCTTAAAAAAAGAGACTGTCGTTTCTGGCGAGAATGGACTGCCTTGACATTCAGTCATCCACACGGTTAACTTCAGCTTGACGAACTTCGTCTCCTCAGAGGAGTTGCCCCTCCTACGGTAATGAGTTTTCGAAAGCGTGTGATACATGAAGGTGAAGCAGCCGGCCGTAGTGTCGCACCCTTACTGTGCGCTGCAACGGTGAGTCGCACACCCGTCAACACAAGGATCACAACAGCCTACTGTACCTCACCTGACGACCCACTGTTATCTGTATTGTCGATACTGGACACCGACTCCAACTGTCGCCTGTATATAATGTCAGACTCTTCCATGTAAACATGCAACACCTCAAGAGTCTACACAGAAAAAAAGAAAAATCGTCACATAAAACAAATGTAAACTATATATAATTAATATCCCGTAAAGGTGAAAGATAACCTGGCTCGAATTATTCCTGGAATTCCAGGAATTATATATAGGTAACGACCAGTCCCACTCCCCATCTTCTAATGCGTCCTTATATATGCACAACTCTGGCCACCTGCCCTACGCCTCCAACCCCACATGGAAAGAAAAGAGGTACAGAGTCATGACCATTTGGATGACCTTCACCGACTGATATTCTCCAAAACATGTAATGGTTAGATACATAAGAGGGAAGGCATCTCCTAGGAGTTTAAAGAGAGAAAAAGTTACTGCTAGTTCTACCAACGGCATACTAAAAGCCCAAGTATGATCTATGACCCCACCTAGAGACGACTACCCCATATCTCAACACCAGTATACCAGCAGCAACAGCAGCCGGCCCAGTAAGTCATGGTTTTTTCTTTCTCGTGGTAAAGAAACTCCATCCTCTCCAACATCTGCTTCCTCTGGGGTGCTCAGATGATGTGAGAGTTGGAAAAGAAATTCAATTTCATCTTCCACTTCCTTAGTACTAAGTACCGTAGAAATTGGCCACGATGAGGATCATCTCCTGCCAGAGCCGCCTGCAGCCATCTTCCCAGTGGTGATGAGCGCTGCTCGCCTTTCCTTCTCTACCCACCCGCTAGAATTTACTGTGCGTTGTCCTAGACGCGGTGCTACCGGGTCTGCTGTTCTGGGTACATACTGTCGCTGTCTGTTGTCCAGGACTCCGTACCCTACAACAGCTGGCCCTGGCAACTCTTTTATGCCGTTCACCCTCCTCCAGTCTCCTGGTGCACTGTGGAATAATTCACCTTAAAGTGAAGATTAAAACATGACAGTTCTTGTCCTTGATATCTTAGGGTGATATCCTAAATCTCTCCCCGGATGTGGAAAAGGAAAACTGTATTCCATCTGCAAATGCGTTCGGTTGCGCGTCAAGGAGGAGGCGCCACATCTTAAGCCTTGCATATGCCCCCTCCACACCCCTTCCTCTGGTCATGTGGTAGAGAGAATCACCGGCTGGTGAGCCGTTCCCCGCTCCCTTCTACCAGAGGCACCTGTCGCGGCAAACTCTGCATTATGCCAGGTACACTAGGGCCAGTCTTCTTCAGTACCTGAAGCTCGTATACTGTACAGGTCAACGTATAAATCTGATCTGCATTAGTGATTAGACTGTTTTGCAAAAATGACTATTTTTTGGGTCAAAGCTCTCGAAGTGTTTACAAAATAAAATTGGATTTCAGGTTAAGATCGTTGGCCTTGCAAAGCATTAACTGCCCCTCACGGTGATGAAAAGTGTCTGCAATAGTTCAGATATAGAGATCAGAGCCTCGTCTACGCGCTACGAAAGCACATGACAGGAGTTTACCAGTGTGTTAGAATAACGACGGAAGCACTTCCTGTTCTGGTGTGTGTATGTGTGTGTGTCTGTCTGTCTGTTTGTCTGTCTGTCTGTCTCTCTGTCTGTGTGTGTGTGTGTGTGTGTGTGTGTCTGTCTGTCTGTCTGTCTATGTATTTGTGTGTTTGTGTCTGTGTGTATTTTAGTGTGTGTGTGTGTGTGTGTGTGTGTGTGTGTGTGTGTGTGTGTGTGCGTGCGTGCGTGTGTGCGTGCGTGCGTGCGTCTGTCCTTGTGTGTGTCTGTGCGTGTGTGTGTCTGTGTGTGTGTGTGTGTGTGTGTGTGTGTGTGTGTGTCTGTTTGTCTGTCTGTCTGTCTGTCTCTCTGTCTGTCTGTCAGTCTGTCTGTGTCTGTGTGCGTGTGTCTGTGCGTGTGTGTGTGCGTGTGTGTATGTGTGTGTGTGCGCATGTGTGTGTGTGTGTGTGTGCGAGTGTGAGTGTGTGTGGGTGTGTGTGTGTGTGTGCGTGCGAGTGTGAGTGTGTGTGTGTG
>JAYMFT010275498.1:0-10564 GCA_038088735.1 Panulirus argus
CCACGGAATACTCGGCAAGCTGCTGCGTCACATGATTATTGTGTAGCCATCGGCAACTCAAGGGTGTGCCGTTTTGAGAACTGCTTCTTTCCCTACACGTCGAAGCTTTGGATCTCTCTTCCTTCTCATGTCTTTCGCAATAACTACGACCTGGCTCATTTCAATAGACATGTTTTTCACTTTCTCAAAAATTTGTAAATACTTTCCCTGTCTGTTCTTCCCCTTTTCTTAATTCTCTCTATATTTCAATTAGGTAGGGCCCGACCTTGATGTAGACTTTCGTCCGTGACTGGAGCCTTCATCGTAAAAAAAATAATGACAAACTTTTACCATAATGAAAATTGCTAATGAATTATCATAATGTAATTTAAGAGCAATCAACTAACCATAACGATATCTTCTCTGAAAAAAAGGCCGGCCCTGCTCCAACGCCCGCAACAACTATGACGAAGTCCTTCATAAATCGCCCTTGTTCTACGAGGCCCAGCAGTCCGACTCCGCCACGGACGACGCCATCGACCATGACACGCGCAAGAAAGATGATCTCGATGGTGGATACTACGATGGTGACAAACTTTTACTATAGTGAAAATTGCTAACCATAACGATGTCTTCTCAGACAAAGACGGCCGGCACTGCCCCATCGCCCACTACAACTATGACGAAGTCCTTCATAAATCGACATTTCGTTGCATTTAACATAGTTACTCCTCGGATTGTTAGGAGATTATCCCTCTTAGCAAATGATATTTTCTTGCATATGAAGGTTGATCAATGTATACTGATGGCATTTAAAGTTATGCTAAAGTTGCATTAGTGATTAAGCATATAAGTTTATTTTCTAAAGATGAGGTTTGAGTTTTATTATTATATTTAACTCTATGGAATATCTGAAGTTATTAGTAAGTTTGCCAACTTATCATGTTATATGATTGACGTGTAGTATAATCCTTTAAGTGCGCATAAAGTAATGGATTTATTTACGGTTCGTCATACATGTGTTTAAGTATTTACTTATATTTACTTCTGAGTAATTATGGTGATTTTGGTGATGGTAAAATTTGATGCAGCAAAATAAAATTGTTCTTAGACGCTTCTTCGTTTTGTAGTTCCTTTGGTAAACCAGATGGAACAAGGGAAAGGCGAATCGTTATAATTTTTATTTAATCAATATTTATTCATATTCTACCATGGTAAAAATCCTGCAGGTATGATAAACATTCCTGTGGTTAGAGTGTAAGATTCTAAGGTTGCAATGTAGGATTACGTTGTTATGGTGTAGTGTGGAAATGTATGGTCATATTTTGGGATCCTAGTATGGTAATAGTATAGGTGCCTGTGGTTACAGTGAGAGTCTGTGATTACAGAACAGGATTCTGAGTTATAGTGCGAGGCTTTACAGTTACAGTGCAGATTCGTGTAGTGTACAGTGCTGTTCTGAGATGCCAATATCCTTCTTAAGTGCCCTGATGGCAAGTGAAATAATCCTATAATGCAGGACTCGTTATAGCGCATCATAGTGATACTGTATGTTTAATGACCAAAACTTATTAAGTACATGCGCGCAGCGCCTTATCAAACTGTTGGCTTATCGCGCATACAACTAGGTCCACGTAAGACAAAAGATTTCAAAGCACCGCTAAAAATTCCCTAACACAAAAATAATGAATAATGGACGAATTTCCTGTGAGCGTAAAACGTTCGAGAACAGGAGGACGCGTCGGGCCAGGACCGTGGTAAATGGTCACACACACACACACACACACACATACATATGAAGCGGCGGGAAACGCCAGGCGGATTCAGTTGTCGTTCGGCGCAAGTCCGGGCAGGTTGTGTACGAGTCAGTGGCCGCGCGCGGTGGCCCCAGGGACGTCGTGTGGCCAGCTCGCCGTGTGGCCCACCACCCCCCTCCTCCCTCTCTCTCTCTCCCTCTCTATCCTCGCAAGTGTACTGTGGCCAGGACTTGGTACGCGCTGCCCCACGCCGTGTGCTAAGTGTTCTTGTGTCTGTCAGCGGTAAGAGAAGGATATTGTGAAAATACTGCTTATTCGCGGGCGCAGATCCCCTGTGGAAAGCGTTGGAAGAAAAAAAGAATATTCATATTCCATGGTCAACAGACATGAATTAGTTAGAAAGACAGTGCGAGAGAAGACGTCTGCAAGGTTACAGAGATTATTACTTGGGTGGCATTGATATTTCTGTCCTGTGTAGCCCATCCTTGGTGAAAAAATATATAGATAAGACTCCATACTAAGTGAACCCCAGAATTTACATTTTCTATAAATGTGACACATAATGCATCCCAGACATACGCGTGTTACTATTTTTTTTTCTATGTAAATCTATAAAACGAGGATTTTATTTTTTTTTTTTTTACGTTAACTATGAAGTCTTGAATCTTCCCTGGTGAGTTGAATTAGGTTATTCAGTAAGGGCAAAAACCGCCCGACCTTAGATGTGTCTAAAGGAGATGTTATGTCCGAGAAGGTCAGACAAGAGTTGTAAAAAAAAGAACAAGACTTCAAGGTGACACTCCAGCCCTTGGTAGCCGTTTTGGCTAGCAAACTGATTGGCAAAAAAAGAAGTCAATGGAGATTTTGAGCATTTTTTAAAGGTTTATGATTTCTTTTTTTTACAAGTGTTATATGACGAAAATATGAAGGCATTAGTTTCACATTTTTTGAGGAGTTTGATATACTCGCTTGAGTACCGTGAGTTTTTACCCGACTCGTAATAATGACTTGTCGTCATCTTCGTACTCAAGGTGTTTTACGTCATCGTCGTCGTCGTCGTCGTCCCCCCTTAAAAAGCCTCAAGACCGTTCTTTAAAAAAAAAAAGTGAGGATTCGATCGTCTTACGGAAAGGTGTTACATTCAAAGTGGCCGCACGCTCGCCAAAGGAGCTGGATGAGGAGGGTAGGGCAGTCGAGGAGGGCCCACTGCAAAAACCAGCCGTGCCGACGCCAAGGCCAAAGACCGAGTGCATGGCGGCGGTGGTCCATCTGAACCGCCGGGCCGGGCCGGGCCGTCCCCGGTCCACCCACCTCTAGGGGGGGGGGGGGGGGGATGAGGGAAGATGGAGGGCGGGGGTGGGGGGGGGGGTAAGCCGGTCCATCCGTAAGGCTCTGGGGGATTGGGGGGGGGGGGCGTCCCGTAAGGTTAAGTGTAAAGATTACATCTTTCTGTCGTGTTGTTCGGTCGATCAACTATAGCTATTCCTTCAGGTTATTTATACAAAATTTTCCTATATATTTCCATCGACAAAGGCGGAGTTTGGCTTTAAACATGGCCTGGCTTAACGCCGAGGATAAGGTCATCTCTTGATTAACTACTGTCTCCGTCAAGCATTGAGATAGGTAGGTTTTATAGGCAAGTTTTGATAAGATTTGACTTTGAAAACATACAGGGAGCGTCTAAGTTTGAAACATGATGTATAGAACGAATAATTAGCGAACCTTTCTGATATACAGTGCACCGAAGTACTACTGTACGTATGATATACAAAACCTATATAGCGTATATGTACTTTGAACGTGTGATTTTCAAATTATGAGTGTCGTGTGTATGTCAGGTTGAGAGAAAATGTCATCTAGTTCCTATTCAACAAATACGTGGAACAGTTGTTCATAGTAAGGGACATATATACATGGTTGTAATCTAGTATCACTCGAGGCAAAAGGATTCTCACACAGCTCTTGCCAGAAAGAAAAAAGATATGCGGAAAGATTTTTCCTTTTATACTATGAGTTTAAGTTTGATATTGACATTGGTGACGCGTAACCAATCAAGGTTGTTAATGGTGACTAGTACAACCTAAGTCGTTAATGGTGATAGAACTGCTTGTTTAAGTAGTGAAAGATGGACAGGACGGCATGACCTAGTTGGGTTGTTAAGATATGACCAGCAAAAGTCTAGCTAGGCTCTTATTGGTGATTAGCTCACTTAACTAGGCTGTTAATGGTTCCTAGTTCAACCCAGCCATGTTCTTAATGGTGACGAACACCACCGCACTAGGCTGTAACTGGTGATTAGTGCAACCAAGCTAGGCTTTTACTATGCAATAGGAATACACACACACACACACAATTAAGAGAGGACAGAAAGAAGCTTTGTGTAAAGATGGAGAGTTTGCAGTTGACTGAAGAAGGAAACTGTGCATGCCAGCAGTTTGCAGCTCATCAATCAAACAAGGGGAGGTACTACTCACCACGAACTACCGACATGTATATACGCCTGTATTCCCCTACGTCAACATCCGTTTGGCGGTGTCAACAATCGCGATTTGTGGGGTTGAAAAAAACCCAGGTGCAGAATTCGACCTTTGTAGAAAGACAGCAGTATAAGTGATCTTTAAGCGAGTGTTAAGCATAATCTCTGGATCATTCATGGTGGCATGTGCTGTTAAGGTAGTCTCGCTAATACCTGCGCTCGCTAAACCAGCGCGGAAGTCAAAGCTCTTTGTATATGGTATGATTCTGATTTCACATGGTATACATATATATTGCAAGAGGTCACAGTGGTGCGCGTGATCGAGTATATGCATAAAACCACGAGGAAAATGAAACACGATGAGTCCCCAAGTGCACTTTCGTGTAATGATCACGTCGTGAGTGGAGATACAAGAGTGATATAAAAAAAAAATAATAATAATAATAATAAAGAGAGATAGAAAGAGTTCATGCGTGTGTTACTTTAAATACAGACAAGCTTTTCATTTTTATGTTTTCTTGGGGTTTGTGAATCTATTGCAACCTAACCTAACCTTATATATATAGCCTTTGAGGAGTATTGAAATTGCACTTGACATTGCCATTGCTCATATCTACCGTAGTACAAAAGAATATCCCGGTCAAGTAATGTGAAGATGCCATTTAAGAAGTACAGAGATACCATGTAACTTGCAATTCCCTTCGACGCCCCAGAACGCGCCAAGGTTGCCGCCATATTTCTAGCCAGGGCTGGCGGCTTGAAACGGCCGAGTCTGGCGAGATATTCCGTACCGTTATCAGTCTCTTTTTAGTTTTAATTCATTCTTGAGAATGATATGTCACTATTACTTAAGGAATTTTTAACTTAAAGTCAGCCTTTTTGAGTAATATGGTATCGCTATTGGATTCCGAGAGATTACGAGATCGGGCCGTGACCCCAGTGTTCCCATTGAACAATATATCAGCAGCAGGTCCCGCAGGTTATGACATATCCTTTATTCATCATGCAGATCTGTTATCTCCTCAGCCAAGCGTAGCGAATACAGAATTACAGTTCCATTTATGCTAGTCGATATATATATATATATATATATATAATTTGACGAATTGATAAGATTCCAATATGTTTTTACATAAATTCACCATATAAGATATTTCTTCTATGCCAGCTGTATTATGCAGTTGCTGACGTTTGGCTGAAATCTATGTCCAGAATGTACGTTGGACAAACGAATAAGTAGAAAATGGTTATGAATTACTTTGGGACGTCTTCTTATTTATTGATTTACATGTATGAATATCCCGACTAAATCTCAAGACTTAATGAAAAGTTTTCGTAAAATTCAGACACTTGGGAAACCGTAGGTGACGTCACTTCAGATTAGACTATTTTCTCCATTTTTTTAGTGATTTTGAACATGAAAATAGATTTTTCGCGGGTGTAACACACACATAACAAAGCTTTTGTTACGATCTGGAAGGTAGTTTTGTGTTAAAACGACCTTGGTTATTGGCTGAGGTGCCTTTAAAGATAACTTAATTGTTAAACGGGAAGCAGTAAGTCTTTGTTCCTTGATTCTGTGACGTCATACTTCACCGGGACAATAGACTGGAAGAAAAAATACGAAAGGAGAAAGACATTAAGAGAAAATGGCTCCATAGCTGGACCCTTCCGCCATGACTTGCAACGTTGATCCATCCCGAAGGTACAAGGCCACGCTGGTGTATATAGGGTTCATTTTTCTCCTCTGTAGGATAATAGTATTGACCTCTAGGCCCTAATGACTTACATAAACCAGTTAACGTAGGAACATTATAACAATTTAAAGGGCTCGTGCATGTTATGTAAGTAAGACCTTTATCTTACGGTACACTTCTCTTTTAGTTTACAGTGGGAACAGATACCATATGATTATCAGAGACTAAACAACTCGAATAAATGATGATATTAAGAAAAAGTATAATCCAAACCGTTGTCGGAGAGTGAATCTTCCAAAGAAACACAAAAAAAAATACAGCGGAAGTGCTGGAAGCGCACGACTCATCTCGCAATTCATGTACGTCTTTCACGACCGGCATATGCATAAATGTCACCAGCAGCACAAGTTTGACACACGAACAACTTAGAAATAACCATCCGAAGAATAATAAGTTATTGGCAGACGAACAACGTTAACAATAACCATCCTAGGAATAAGCTATTAAGAAGTTGGTAAAGAAAACGGGTTTGTCAGGCAGCCGGGAATCATGGACTCGAGTCAAGGACGGAGGAAGCTGCCGACACATCTCGCCACCATAGTTTCTCTCATCATCATCGCCAGGCCTCACAGACTCTCCGCTCAGGTAAGGTCAAGTGTGATATGTTGTCCTTTAGCAGAAATTCAAGAATTATTAATAAAAGATGTACAGATTTGAGAATGTTTACCCGTTTTTTATGAAGGGATCGATTCGACATTTTTCTGTCTGGCTTTCCCGGGTTTTCCAGTTGAATTCATACTGTTCTCACGAACACCCGGGAGAGAAGGGGACAAAACATGTACCGTTAGATTATTTGTCATGAAGAACGTCATAGGGACATTTGAATTAATCTACGGCTATAAGGATGATTTGATTATTGTGCTGATAATATTGTTTTTCGTTTACACCTAATGCATCTAGGCTATAGCCAAGGAAGAGGTCAATAATGGATCTAGTATTACATTTGAATTGCTGGATGGCTCTCGTATGACGAATTGTATAAAGAAAGTACAGATGTATTCCATAATACAGTTGCTAAAGTATTTACGATATCTCTTGTATAAAATCAATTTATCTTCCTCAGAATTTAATCATAGTTCAATTCACAGGAAAAAAAATGGTTTGGTTAAATGGAATTTACTGATGACTATTCGTGGTTAGGATGTGATTACGTTAGGTTACATTTGACTATCCGTGAGATGTGGTGTAGGGATAGTTACCAGTTGCCTAATTAAGGTGAAGGAGATGGTAGTTTTGGGTCGTTGTATTAGGGTTGGTTAGACAAGACTGTCGTAATGGAGGCTAGACTCTTTGTGCTTAGATTAGGTGTGGCTGAAGGTTGGCTACGCTAAGTGTGGTTAGGTTAGGTTGGCCTGAAGGTTAGATTAAGTGTGGTTGGGATCGAATGAAGGTTGGTTACTTAACTGTGTGGTTAAGACAGGTTCGGTTGAAGGGTAATTGTTTACGCTATTTGCTTAAGGTGAGTTAGGACGAAATTTGCATATATTACATAGACTAGGTTAGTTTACAGTGAAGTACTATAGATTATCATTATCATTATTATTATAATTATTATTGTCATTATCAAAATCTATTTTCGATAGTTTCAATCGGCAGATGTTGCACGACAGCCCTGTGCATCCTAGGAAACCGGTCGTTGCTGTACGATACCGCTGTGCTTCCTAGGAAAGACACTTCGGCTGGGAGTCGACCCTCACGCCACCCTCCACCCGCCACACTACCCTTATCCCCTCACCACTACCCCCCACCTGGATCTCCTTGGACGCCTCTCTCATTCTCTTTCAAGATTTTACTTTTTACTTTTATTTTTGTTGCACTGTATCTCAGTATATATTTCATGTTTTTCTTCACCTGGTCATCTTCCTTCGACGAATATTATTATTATTATTATTTTTTTTTTCATACATATTCGCTTTTTCCCGCGTTAGCGAGGTAGCGTTAAGAACAGAGGACAGCCTTAGAGGAAAAAATCCTCACTTGGCCCCCTTCTCTGTTCCTTCTTTTGGAAACGTGAAAACAGGAGGGGAGGATTTCCAGCCCCCCGCTCCCTTCCCTTTTAGTCGCCTTTTACTACACGCAGGGAATACGTGGGAAGTATTCTTTCTCCCCTATAATTATTATTATATTACTATCATTATTATTACAATTATTATTATTTTACTATTATTATTATTATCATTATCATTATACGTTGGAACAGGGGTGGAAAAATGCTCTCCCACATATCTCCTGCGCGTCGTAGAGGAGCAGGAGCGAGAGGCGGGAAATCCTCCCCTTCTGTATTACTTTTCATAAGAAAGAACATCGGAAGGAGCCGAGCGAGGATTTTTTTCCTTCTAAGGCTTTACTCAGCCATGTGTTTATGATGCAACTCCGCTCAGTCGGGAAATGGCGAATAAGTACAAAAAATCATTATTATTATCATTAGTTGTAGTAGTTGTAGTAATAGTAGTGTAGTGGTTGTAGTAGTAGTAGTAGTAGTAGTAGTAGTCGTACTTATCACAACGGTAGATGTTCTTCAGCTCCCCAGACAGACAGACCTTCCGGTAACAGGTTAAGGCGTACATCTGCACCGCCATTCCCTTATTAATGACACACGCTCTTCCTCTTCCTGGAATTCCGATCGTGTGGGTTCCCGAGCCTTCAACCGCGTCTCTCTCTCTCTCTCACACACACACACACACACACACACACACACACACGCCAATGTGTCTAGCTATGCCGGGTGTTACAAGGCCTTATTAAATGCTTGTCCTGACTATACGTTCACAGCTCCATGTTGGGCATCGGTAATAATACCACCTCAGGATTGCCCTCAGCGTAGAGGAAGTCTTCCTAGAATTATTATCTTTTTCATTATTATTATCGTAAGGCGTCACTCATACACATTGTTTTATTAATGTTGTTTCATGATTTTTATCTGGAAAAATTTTGGTATGATTACGTAACATATGTTATCATAATTTTTTTGATATTAGAATCTGAGTCGTTTTAATCATATCAGTATCCGGTAAATTGTGGCTATTAATGAAATTTCATCTCTTTATCATGCTGATTAACTTCTTTGGCAAATTATCTGTAATATAAAGTAAATTTAGAAATGTTATTACTACTTAATTACTGCTTAAATTTTCTTTTCTGTTACCCTTGAGATGTCTAACCTTATTACGTAAATTGATGCCAATTAAAAAGGGTAATTAGACACACAAAGACATAGGTTTCCTTTGTGTAGTGGTTAGCGCTAATGATCATAAGTCATCACGTGCCCGTCCGGGGTTCGGGCCTGCGTGGATTCGAATCCTGGGGGCGGCAGTCGGCCCACACCCAACCCAGGTTTTCAGCTTCGGGTCTGGTTGATAAATGGGTACCTGGCTTAGGCTATAGGGAGTGTGTGTGTGTGAGTAAATGTTAACCACACCAGTT
The DNA here is from genome assembly GCA_038088735.1 of Panulirus argus. Taxonomy (NCBI): domain Eukaryota; kingdom Metazoa; phylum Arthropoda; class Malacostraca; order Decapoda; family Palinuridae; genus Panulirus; species Panulirus argus. The sequence continues at coordinate 9,393 of JAYMFT010275498.1, forward strand.
ATTCCAACGTCTGGGAATTTAACTCAATTTCTTATACAAAAATTTGTTTTTCTTTTTCTCCCACCTTTATCCTAGCACCGTGCACGTCTGAGGCCGGTTCTCTCTCGTAATCCTTTACACCAAACGCCAAATATATTTTGAAAACGATTTTTAACAGGTTTTTAATCATTCTCTTGATTTTTATTATCTATATATTTATTTACGGCGTGAGAAGAGTTGGTCCCCTAACCTTATATCTGTTCACTAAGGGAGACGGTTAGAGAATTCACATTCTTGTTTAAGCCAAAAAAAAAATCCCGTAATTTAAAACGATTTTTCTGTGATAAATGTTTTCAGCGATGTTGATGTTTATTCTTTTTTATTTCATTTTTAATTCGTGACTGTCTCTCATCGTATTCTCTCTTTTCCACACGACTTCTCATAATCTGTAGCTTCTATCCCAATTTTTTATTTTTCTTTTTTCCTTCGTATTTTCTTCAGAATTCTTGGATCTTTTTAAAGTCTTCCTGAGTCGTGTTTAATAAACTGTGACGTCATGTGCTGGGGAGGGGGGGGGGGAGACCGGGCCACCTCGAGGGGGAAAGTGTCATCTCTCACGGGTCCCCGTCACCCGTCTAGGGCACAGCGGGGGTCACCCGTCTAGAGCCATAGGACTCGGGTGGGGTCACCCGTCAAAGGGCCCCTTCTGGGACGTCCCAAGTCCAACCAGTTAGGAGACAGCTTATTACCTCCTGAACACTTCGGTACGACCCCTGAGCACGACGGTACGACCCCTGGGCATGATGGGTTGACCTTATGGCCTGGCCCGTGAGGGGGAGTGGGTGTCGAATCAAGAGGCCAGGCCATCCTGCTGCCCCCCCCCCCAAGATGGAGGGGGGGACGGCTTCGAACCACCGTGGGTGTTTGGAGATGGTGAGTTGAGTCAAGGTCGGTTGGTCATGGCAGGTGGTGGTGGGTGGCTTAGGTGGGTGGGGGGGAGGGAGGGTTGGCATCAGCTGGTCGCGTGGGGTCAGCTGAGACCAGCTGGAGGGCGGAAGGTCCTTCACAAGGATGTTGGATGCCTTCCTCATGTTCCTGTGGCCTGTGATTATGGAAACACACACACACACACACACACTCACACACTCTCTCTCTCTCTCTCTCTCTCTCTCTCTCTCTCTCTCTCTCTCTCT
>JAYMFT010275509.1:0-10564 GCA_038088735.1 Panulirus argus
TATATATATATATATATATATCTCTATATATATATATGTATACCGTAGCCTGACCCACGTACCCATTTTATCGACCAACCCCTAGGGGTGAATGAACAGCTGGGTTGACTGGGTCAACTGCCACAACCAGGATTCGAACGTGGGCGGCTGGTGAATGCGTCATGGTCAGGAAGGCTAACCGCTGCACCATGGAGGCCAATGTCACTGTCAGTTCTGTAAATGTTAGAATCCTTTTATCACGTCATATCTTCTATCTCTTCTGTGGCAGAGTTTTTAGACCTGTTTACGTATTCTTTATCTTCTAGTAACATTCCGTATTTTGATCAATCCAAATTGAACGTTGCTGTTAGCCATGAAGCTACCAGCGTGGACTGTAGTCGTGAAACTGACCGACAATGCTTGTGTATCATCTGAAAACCTCTTTGGTAATGAGGTTCATCATCTGGAATGGTGTGTGTGTGTGTGTGTGTGAGTGCGCGCGTTACTGGTCTAGCAGAGTCTCTGCAGCCATCTCTCATCATCCAGTACTCCGCCTTGCAACAAGAAGCGGAATGGGCCAAGTTGCAAGTGCGACTCCCTGACTCAGAACCAAGTTAACGTCTCCGTCTCCAACGAGAAACGTTCCCTCATACTATCATCCCACTTCATGCTTAGTCCCCCTCACCTCCTCACTCTTCCCTTCCTCTCATTCAAATAAACCCTCTTCCCTATCCCCTCAGAACTCATTCTTTCTCCAAGTTTGTCCCACATCATATCTACATTCCAATTCTTTCTGTTTTTTTTCTTTTAAAAGCTTGTTTTTTTTTCTTTTCTTTCGCACCTCCCTCATAAATCCCCTTTTTCTTTCCCGCACTCTATCCACTCCTCTAACTCCACATCTGAATTTTAATGAATCTACCTTTGCAGACTGTACTCCTCCCTGTTCTCCAGCTAGTTCATTACCACGTTCCACTTTTCCTCATCACGGCTGGCCGAACTAATCCTTCTGAAAGACTTCTCCACAGCGCCAGACTCACGAGCCTACCAGTCATGTTTTCCCTTGGAGCTCTAACTACGTTCTACCGTCCAGCCCTCCCTCTGGCATTTCATCAACCGTTCTCAGACCTTTCACTTGATATACCCTCTGAGGATGAAGTCCCTGACCCTCTAACCATCATATCTCACAATGAGAGCACCAACACTCAAATAATATCTGTTTCTCATGGTATATAGATCCGCAGCTTTCTCCTTTTACACACTCCTCTAGGTAAACGTAACCTACCAGGCACAGGGTGGTATACATGCATGGTACACGGGCTCATAGTACACAGATATGATACACTAGCACCACCAAGCATGATACCCAGGTATAGTACACAGGCACCATGACGTTTGATATACAGGTATGGTACGTAAGTATGCTACACAGTTACCAGCAAACATGCCACACGGGTATGGCACAATAGTACCAACAGGAATGGCATACAGGTATGGCACAAAAGTTTAGTACTCAGGTACCGCGAAATATGACGCACACAGACTTACTAGTGATTCCTGACCAACAACACGGCGTCATCTGCATACAGCACCCCAGTGTTTCTCGAAGGTGTCTCCCACACAACAGCCCTCCATTAGACAATAATCATTTGGATGTAATGATGATATAACTAAAGAAAAAAAAATGCATATAATTTCCTTCCTTATTCATGGACTGGTCAATCACCCAGGTAAGGTTTACATGAGAAACACATGCCTCATAAATTGTTCACAAGAACCCAACTCGAGCTTGCATCAGCAGCTGTAGGAGATCTAACATGTGAATCATCAGTGCGCGGATGTCGAGCCTCTGTCCTGAGGCCAAACACAAACACGCCAGCACAGAGGAACCAGTTGGAGGCGCATTACTGCCTCGTGATGCACCAGAGGATAATATGCCGGTATGACGGGCCAAGGACAGTAGGGGCGGAGTATATTTAGTGGACGCTGTGGCACGTCACTCCTTCCTCACCTCACTCCTTCCCCACGTCAACGTCCCTTACGTTATTCGTCCCTCATATTAATCCTCCCACATGTCACTCCACCCTCACCTCACCCCTTCCTCATGTCATCGTCCCTTATATTACTCGCCCCTCATGTTAATCCACCCTCACGTCCCTTCACGCTACTAGTTCCCCGATTCACTCGTCCCGTATGATACTCGTCCCTCACGTAACTCGCCCATCCTAAATCACACAAATGATTTCACATCATTTTCGAGGATTCCCATCTGTTGAATGGCATTCTCATGGATAATGTATCGTGTGCTAGTTCTGAAGTGAAGTTTCAGAAATAATCACACCTCAACCGTTACACTTCACATGTTTAACAGAGGAAAACTGATGAAGGTAAGATGCATCAGGAAATTCTCAAACCCCCATAATGAGATGATCTCTTTCTTTTCCTTTTAAAACTATCAAGCGTGGCACAAACCAAAGTGTGCCCCAGTCGTAGCCATATCGGTTGAAAATGTAGGATAATGCTCATCTAGGGAAGAGAAAAATACAAGGATCAGTCTGAGCTTCTTGGGCATTTGTAGACCTGACTCTTGAAAGCAGAGTTTCTAGGAAGATGGAAAGACGAGGGAAGGAAGAAAATTCCACTGCACTGTTTTACGGAAAAAGAAGGAGGTATCATAATGGCCAGTCCTTGTGTGGCTGATCTCCACACAGCAACTATAGGAAGAAGCAGCGAGACACGTGCTGGGATTCAGGTCTTAGAGCCTTGCGACACAGGCATACCGCTCAGGAGAGGAGTGGCCCAGATATCACCTGAAGAAGAGAGAGAGAGAGAGAGAGAGGGAAGCAACATCACAGTGGATGGAAAGGTATGGTCAAAGAGAAGTGATAGCAAGAGAACTGGTAACAATGGAAGGCTTACTGATTCTACTCAAGCTTAAAGCGCAGTGGAAGAGGGACTGTCCGTGACAAGCAAGCAGTACTACGCAAAATATGTTTAGAAAAGAATCTTGAGGATTAAGACAAAAGAATTTACGTATTCATTTGTATTTCATTGTAACAACCCCTTGAGTACGGCAGCTCCACCCTTAAGTCCGGAGATACGGGTCTTTAATACGAAGGTATGACCCTCGAGTGATGGCGCAGCCTCTGACTGACCCATATACGTTAGGTCAAAGGCCAGACCATCAGCAACCAAAGGTCACAACTTCGTATTCAAGGATCGTACACTCGTGCTCGTGTTTAGGGTATCAGCAGCTGTATGTGTGTTTGCGTATGTTTATGTATACGTATTGTGCGTAGGTACGCATGTACGTGGAGACATGATGTGCATGTGTGTGTGTGTGTGTGTGTGTGTGTGTGTGTGTGTGTGTGTCGGTTCCCTTCACCGAGGGTTTGATGTTAGTATAACATGCGAAATTAGTTTTTCCCTGCTGCATGCAAAGCGAAATTATTTAGGGAGAAAACTGAAATACGAGTAGACGGTGGCAGAGAAAAACGAAAGAGGGATAAAGATATATTTGGGTGGAGAAAGAGAGAGAAAGCGAAAGTAAAGTAAAGGAACGAAAGAAAGAAAGAAAGAAAGGAAGAAAGAAAAAAGGAAACAGAAAGAGACATCTTCGTGTCACATTATGAACATTCTTGGCATCATCATTTTGCGTATTCCGCATTACTGACATCTTTGCCTTTCGTATTAAATATTCGTGACGTCCTCATCTTTCATCGTTAACATTCATGACATCCTTGTCTCTCGTCTTCAACACTCACAACATCTTTGTCTTCCTAGATCAGATGCATGACACTTCTTGAATGCCAGTGACATGCATTTTAACAGCATGACAGTGAGATGAAGGTCAGTGTCGTAAGACCTCACACCTGCGCCTGCTCTCAACTGTGGGCCGTCCATATTCCTGATTCTTATGCTAATTCTGAACGATTCTATTTCAGATCCTAATTCTGATCCTCGGTTTACTTTCTGATCCCACTTATCTTGATTCCAGAGCTGATTCTGATTCTCTCTCTCTCTCTCTCATCCTATTCCTGATGTTAATTCTGATTGATTCTTTTTCTGATCCTGATTTTGGTTCTAATTCTGATTGATTTTCATTGGATCTCTTTTCGATTTTAACTGATGATGCGTCTCATTTACCTAGATGGTAAATGGTCTTGTCGCTGGTCCTGGTCCTAAATGATGATGATTCTATCTGTCCTTCACTTTGACCATGTTTCTACTAGAATCCTCTTCTCAATGACTCTGGGCCGAATCATCATCATCATTTTTATCATCGCTACCCGCCATCATCCTTCAGTTGACCATGAATGATTCAGCTTACCCAGGGTGAGACAAGAACGGCCTAACCCTATTACCAACGATTCCCTTCCCCCACCCACCCACCCCCCCTTTCCCATAAAGACCCAACTCCCCCCTTCCCATGGTAATGGCTTCTGCCATGACACCCCCATCACTCATACCGCACGCTACTTCCCCATCACCATCATCATCCTCATTATTCTCTACATAAACATTAAGTCACTATAAACATGGCACTACCCAGGTAAACTCTTGGGTAAGTGTTCTCTGTGTAACGAGGTAAGTAAATTAGCGGTGAATGGGGTAAACAAAATAAAAAAAATAAGAGACTATGCGAGAGCAAAAAAAATAAAAAGAGGTTGAGAAATGGGGCCCCACGAGTGCAAGAAAACTACCTTCCTGTACAAACAAACAAAGAAGTTGGGTCATTGTGCCACCGAATTACCTAAGACAATTGTTACCAAACCCAGAGCTGAAGTATAGTGGTGTCACACTATATCCAGATTCAACGGAGGGGAGAAGGCTTGGTCATAGAGAAAGGCATCCCACATTTGGTAACAATACGTTTTTTGCTAGACTGATGTAACTCACTCTCAAACTTTCTATGTGTTGGGATTCTTGTAAAAAGATCTTAAATTTAAGGCACTGTATATACAGTATAAAAACCGCCTGTCTTTAAATATAAACTATATGATAGCTTCCAGATAGTAAACTACATCAGGCGTGTGAAGACGTACGTCTAAATCAGGTGCATCTCAATCTATTTTGAACAACTTAAGCAGGAACAGCAGAAACCTCCAGACATTAAGTGTCCCCTCAACCCTCGCAGGGCACATACGTCCCTGCTCTTTTCTCTCGAATTTCCTTTGGGTTGGGTCATTAATGCCAGCTCCTACTCTGTTTTTTTTTGGGGTGCACAGCGGCGCGAGTGACCGCTCCATACAGCTACCAGTATTCTTTTGCTGTACTTGGATGGCTCTTTATAGCTCCGTGGACGAAGAGAGAGACAACAGTCCTGCCCTACCGTGTGTAGAGGACGTAAGTCTCGGCTGGGGCGCGCGGACCAGGCCTGCTGGCTGTCAGCTATATTAATAGCACTTGTCCCCGGGGTCAACCGCACCTCCATCCTGCCTCTCCTATGATGGTGAAGGAGGTTACTCTATATTTCCTCGTGCGACGAACAACACTGGCCACATACGAGGAGAGCTATCCTCCCTTACAGCACAAACCACTGAGCGAACATGACAGACATGTCCCCTCTGAAGAAACAAAGGACATAGACGGTGACTTGGGCAACCACCACCCGAATTGCACCAGCAACCTTTATGGCGGATGACGAGCTTTCCTCGCCATCAGGATCTCATGATCGGCGCAAAAGACTGAAACCGAACTTCCCGCCAGGCACAAGCACAAAGACCAAAGACTAGTTGTTGATGCACGTGTGGCAGAGGCATCCACAAGCTGAATTTCACTTCGCAAACAACAGCCAGAACCATGTCACCTTGAAAAACGATCAACGATTAGTTGAAGATCTAACCAGCAGTTCCATTACAGACATACAAATGCAGGTACCTTCAAACGACCATGCAAGCCCTAACAAGACTGCCATCATCTTTGGAAAATAAGTACTAAGACTCCGCAAACTTTCTTCATAAAGAAAATATCAGTAATGTTAAACGAATCAAAGGTAAAGAACCAGTCACTGCAGACTGGATTGGCAGTGAACACCCAACACCCAAGGAAACTCAGTCCCTGGCACCTTCCAGCAATTCAGGGTGGATATCTGACGCCCTCTGAGACAGCGGTGCTACAAATGCCAGAGATGGAAGCATGTGGAGAACGTCTGCAGATCCAAGCCCCCTGGTGTGGCATGTGTGCTGGGTGACATTCAGCACAAATATACAATGAAAAACTTGACAACGGGGAGACCACTGGAGAAAAATGTATAAACTACAAGCAGCCTGGATTCAGGGCATGGCATCTAGACTACACCACCAGCCACCTCCACTTCAGTGACCTGATGAGGAAACACAGCATACACCCGTCCCTCCAGCACCTCTAACTACGTGTCCGGCGCTGGCCGAACCCAGACAGAACATGGTAATTCCAGGCAAGCCACGGAACAGGGCAGTCTCCCTACAGACACAGGAACTATGCGCATACCTAGTAAACATATTGTGGACTACAGTAATCTAAAAAACAATGAATTGATTATTGTAATTCAAAGAAATATGAAAGAAATCCAACAGCAGATTTAAAAAAAATATTTAAAGCTATCGAAGTTCAAAACAAACGTATTGAAATGCTATGTGAGAAAATACAAATGCTAAGTGATAAGGTTGATGCACACCAAGTGATATGAAAACCTGTATATGGTTACAGAAAGGCAAGCATGCATGAATCTATCGATGAGCTATGTGAGAAATTCCATTTGCTACGTAAAAAGGTCGATGTACACCATCAGGTGATAGGAACACCTGAACATGGCGACGAAAGGAAGGCTAATGTGTTTCAATATACTGATGTACTTTGTGAAAAATTACTTAAGCTATGTGAAAAATTTACTGAGTAGCATAAACATATAATGCTGCCAAGAAATGAAAAGATAAAAGACAAAGTATCATTGTCAAGAGATAAATCAACCTGTGGTGCTTTACATGGTGATGATAATGTGGAGATAAATGAAGCAGAAGCTGAAAATCTGCTAAAGAAAACAGTTCCTAACCACCTCAGTGGTAAAGGAATGAGAAACCTATTAAGTCATTCTGCAGTTACTGGAAATATTTGAAACAATGTACTAAATCGATGTAAAGAAATACATGAAAGATCTTATTATAAGAGGATCAATGCAACTTTTAAAGAAAATGGCTAATAGGAACAGTTCTGACATTGTTGAAAATCTTACGTCTGACCAGTCAGCAATAACGGTTAACATATATATAGCTATTGCTAACTCAAAATAAGTTCGTAGATTATATCTCTGACTGGTACAAAGATTATGAGCCCACATTTGAAGAGACTTCTAAATATAATTTTCTAAAGCAAAGCAAGCAAACTTCAGAGGGTAGAAGGAAAGCACCTCATAACAGGCCACATCAGTACTATGATGACCCCAAACTGAAACAGCTTAAATATATAGCCAAACTTGCACTTAGCAAAGATGATGTTGAGAATAACATTGGGTTGTTGTAACTGCTAAACTAATGCTAGGCCATGGGTACTACTGGCCCTATGGCCGACTTGAAGATATTGATCATGAGTATTGTAAAGTGTGTGGCCAAAGATCTGGACACAAACTAGAATACTATGTCTCACAATGTGAAAAATAGAACTTTTTAAGGATAGGTCGAAACAAACCCAGCAAGAAATGTCACAACACCTTATTGTTAATAACAAGATACCTGAAATTTTAAGTCTGTATCCACTTTTGGCCTCTAGTTAGGAAAACTTACCACATGAAAGATGATGTAATGTATGTAATGAAGCTTATATAATGGATCAACTTTCTAACAACCTATTATCATCGCACTTGGGGTCGTCAAAGACCCTTTGTGACCTCTGTAACCCTTTTGCGATACCGCTCACAGGATGAGCATGGCGTGCACAATAAACTTACTGGTGATACCGACACAAATTAAATCAATCAATCCAAACATAATGTTTTACTGAATATTACTAAGACAATATCCCTTATACGATATCAGAATAAGACGGTATTAGGAAAAACAAAACGGGCGCGATAAACAATTCTGTTTCCACTATATAGGAACATTTTAGACAGATGTGGGCCACCCCAGCCACTGTCCAAAATAACGGAAGACACAGGAGGATGGCGATCTAGCTAACGTCCGAGATGACAAAGAACACTGCAAGAAAGTGTTATCCATCATATGATACCACCAAATGCACCTTCCTTTTCTCCCCACGTCCGACCAACTTCACCACAGCAAAGCACTCTCTTTCTCCTCTTTGCCCTTTCTTCCCCTCAGTGACCAATGCCCCCTAGCCTTCTGCAACCCCATGCTCTCGCCACCACTCGTATCCCCCTTCCCACACACACACACACACACACACACACTCAAGACTCTTACCGCAATCTGGTGTCGTCTTTTTTGCCCTCTATGATGGCGACCTCATTGTCCTGTTGTGTGGACAAGGTCACGCTCGATGATCCCCTCCCCTGACCATTGCCAGGGAGAGGAGTGAGTGGAGAGCGCGAGGTAACAAGATACAGACATACAAACAGAACGTTAGAAACCAACGTAGACGGAGGTATTTCAGTTCAACTGTATCCACTTGCAGTCTACTGTCAACTGTATCGATGAATAACAACCATCGGCAATCAGACACAAAATGGCATCAACTTCAAGCTTCAGCGAGTGAAGAAATGGCTGCGCCTTCCCCAACCACAAGTCCATGACTTCTTTCGACAAGTTCAATTAATTCTTTATCTTTTACAATTCCCATATTTTCCTTAACTCCTGGAATCAAAACATTAAATGAATCATCAATCCCAGTTCCTAGAAAAAGAACGATTTCTTCACCTCAAGTCCAACACTTCTTATACACCAAGTCCCACAAGTCCAATTATAGGTTTCTTTTCTGCTCTTAATTAATTCCTGTAATTCCCTTGGCTCTCATCACTCGTAATACAACAAATTCTCTGTATTCACAGATCACCATATATTTCTGCCGTAACCCCATAAGCCACTCTCAGGTTGGCTTCTCAAGATGTCTTTCCAGGTAGCTCACGGTAGCCCAGCCCGGTAAACTTCTCATGTAAGTAGCCCTTTTATGTTGTCCTTCCGTAAACCTACCATGTAGCCCTGCCTAGCAACCTTATTATCCTTCCCAGGTCGTCCCCCTTGATCGACCACTGAAGGTAGCCTCCCCCAACCCCTAACACAACACCTGTGGTAGTGCTACCCTAAGACGCACCTCCTCAGGCCCCATGACGTGGAACGGTCAGCACTGACAAATGAGGTGCGTCAGGCAGCGGGAAGGACTAAGGACACTGAAGGATTGCTGCTGACAACTGATGACCATGATGCCACAAGTCCGGACACCCCGTGAGGTACCTGGGTTCGCAGCTGCTGGCCAGGGGTAACCTCCTCACTTTGTACTTGTAAGCTCACCTCAGCCGTGAATAGGGTGTTGATGTCAAAGAAGACCTGCAGGAGAACAGGAGCTGCCCGTGAATCGCAAGCTTACGTATGGGACGTGAGAGGCAGGAAGAGGTGTCTTCACACTACATGATTACCATAAGGAACTCCTCGAAGGGACCCGCAGGGTTGATATAACTTCCTTTTCCCACTCTAGGTTTACCGCAAAAAAAAAAAAAAAAAAAAATCGTCATGAATAATTCTTTCTATTCTATCATAAGTTCGGAAATACATGCAAAATGTCTCAAAGACATTCACTTAAGCATCTGCAGACCTTTTTACCAAGAGACGGGTAGAAAAAAAAGGAGAAACTAACGGACTTTGTAAGTATCCAAGAGACACATTAGAGGATCAAAGTTCACAAACCTCATGTGTATTCACAAGCCACCTTTCAATATTTAAAAGGCTCAAGGGAAAAATGAATTATGTATGTATGGTGGGGTGGTGACGGGTCTGAAGCTTAGAGGAGGTCCTCGAGCGTGTGTGTGGAGAGGGACGAGGATTCTATAGTTGAGAGAGGCTCTCGGTGGTCTGAGATGGGAAGAGAAGAGTCGACAGGTAAGAGATACTCCCTGATGGTGTCTGTGGGGAAGGGAGGAGGAGTCTACAGGTAAAGGATCTTCCCAAGAGACGAACAGAGGGAAAGAAAGCCTTCCGGAAGTATGTAGAGGGGAAATGAGGGTTGTAAACGTAAGAGGAGCTATCAGGACATGTGTGGAGGGAATGTGAGAGTTCCACAGGTTAGAGTATCTCCTTGAAGGTGTGTAGTGAGCCCCTAAGAGTTGTTCTAGGGTGCGATCTAGTTATGGTGCAAATATCAGAATTTTAATGATTATGTGCTTGGTTTACATGAGGTCTCTAATAGACTGCCACGCATCAGCTATTTTCTTTTTTTATGTTGAAGGCTCCAGTTACGGACAAAAGTCCACATCAAGGCCGGTTCCTAATTGAATTATAGAGAATTCAGAGAGGGAAAAAAAAAAACAGAGAAAGTATTTACGAATTTTTGAGAAAGTGAAAAACCTGTCTCTTGAAATGAATCAGGTCATAGTTATTGGGAAAGACATGAGAAGGTAGAGAGTTCCAAAGCTTCGACGTATAGGGAAAGAAGCAGTTAT
>JAYMFT010275520.1:0-10564 GCA_038088735.1 Panulirus argus
GTCCTTTCTTGCACAATGTACCATACTATATATAAAATCTTCTTAGACAAGTGCCTACATATCTAACATGTCCTTCCCTATCGACAGCCAAACCCCACAGACCTTTGCGTGGTTTTCCCTAACCTCTACAAATGCCCTGCTTCAGCCCATTCACATCACGTCACCCACAGTACCACATGGCTCTAATTCACCCCATCCTTTGCACGGCACACAGTATCCTACACGTTCAGGCCCCGAGAACTCAGCGCGCCTTTCACTTCATCCTCCATTTCGTTCTTGGTTCTCCCATTTTCCTTGTTCCAGTAAGTCTCATCTTCCTCCTTTTGCAGACTCTCCCAAATTCAGACACAAGCTTTTGCAGTTTCTCACACGATGCTGCCACCTGAGCCTTGTCATCTGTAAACAGCTCCTGACTCACCTCCTAGGCTCCCACACACCAAAGAGACTGCGTACCTGCCCCTCTCCAAAGCCTTGCTCGAAAACCAGTCGGTCAGAAAGAAAAACATAAATGGAACTTTGATATGATAAATCGGTATCAGCAGAGGATACATTATCACAGAAGTATGTTTTTTTCCTCCAAATCCATAAACTCTCCAGGTCAGAATTAGCAGGATCCTGAATTTTAATATCGCTGCGTTGTATACCTTCTCGTACATTATTCTCAACTGATGTCTACTAATGATGGAAGCCGAAAGGATTTCCGAGCATTTTAAAGAATATTTGATAATTGTAGAACAGATTGTATTTTGATGAATTATGGTGCAATATATCTTTAATTCTGGTATTCCTCTTCACTGTACATTGGTTTTGTATTATATTTACTGTACAGTGTTTTCATACTCTGATGTAATTAAAACAATTTTATTTCCACGTGAGCCAAACTTGTATGGTGTATCTTGACACGGTCCTCTTTAAGGCGATTCATTTTAGATAACTGAACATAGTAACTGCGTGTAGCGAACCTAATTCTTCGTGACGACTGTACTATAGACCCTAATGTGCTCGAAGTGTCATCGTGGAGGCAACGGTTTACCGTTATCATTACCTATGACGGAAGAGCCTGACGAAGGCGTCTAAGCCCACGAACGACGTTCAAACACTTGATTATGATAATATGAGCCTCTCATTGTGATGAATTACCCTTGTCAAGTTTGAAAAAGAATACTGAAGAGTTGCGTGACTTACCTCCATAGTGAAGGTGCGGGGCAGGACGGTTGGGACCCCTTTACAGGACACGAACACCGAGTGGGTCGTCTGGTTCCTGATGACGCAGTCCTCCAGTAGATCAGGCGGCTCTGGGGATATCACAGGTCAAAAGGTCAACAGCCTGGCGGATCTCTGCATTGTCAGGATCGCACTTCATACCACCAGTACTGACTTCAGGAAGTCAGAGGTCAACAGATGATAACTCTTGAAGAATTCAGTGTTTCGAAAATTCCTCTGGTCGAGCATATGATGTTACCTGATGTTAAAGGAATCACACACGCTCATAATCTTTATTTGTTCCGTGCGGTCATTTCTGGAAATCTGTCTTCGCAAAGTTTCATGAAGACTGAATAACTTGAGGTCATCTGAGGATTTATGTGCTTAGCAAGTAAAAGACCAGCGATGAGTAACGTTCTTGAACGGCAGACAGCATTAGGTCGGGATAACAGACAACAGGTGTTGAAGAACATCACATGAAGCCATGAGTGAACAAGATAACACAGAAATACTGCTGAAGAGAGCACAGACGGCGTTGTTAACTCGATCACAAGAATCACTGTTGATAAGATTTCAAATAGCAGTGTTGAAGAATCACATATAACCCTCGCGCTGTGATAAGACACATCGCACGGCAAGCATACAGTATTTTGTTGATCGGGTTCACAGGCTAAAAGAGAGAACGCGATAAGAGAATAAAACACTCAGAATAACTTCGCACATGCTGGTTGTAACGAATACCCTTGCAAAACAGGCACTTAAGGAGTTCAGGTACAACCAGTGGTGGAGAAGATATCGACACGCTGAAGGTGGGCAGGTGAACACGTAACAGGCGAAGAAGAAGTTATCAGAGGAACTTAAGATAATACGGTAATCACCAGAAGGGGTTTACCTCTTTCCTACAGTGGGGAAAAAAGCTCCCTTGCTGCTGATGGTGTGTTGCTCTGGCCTCAGTAATCTCATAATGAGGGACTCGTGCGTGGAATATATTTCGCCTTCCAAGAGAATGCCAGCTGGTAAGATATCCCTCCCACTTGTTTACGTAGACAGCATAATACCAGTCCTCAGAAAAAGAGTTTGCATTTCTTTTTTTCTTTGGCTGTTTTAACAGGTCAAAGTATACAGTCTCTTGTCCTGCAACGACAGTGCCTGCATGTAAGAAAATTTCACGGTCTGTTCCGCCTGCTATCTTTAGAACCATGACAGTAGCTCAGAATGACGCTAGTCACTAGGTCGATATCCGAAATTTCATTAAGTACATTTTAATGTAATACTCAGCTGTGTTTGGAATGCATTACATAGTGATATATGGACCCACGCTCCGTAAATTCAGGATCATTATCAAATGCCGTCACCACCGTCCTTACTGATAGGTAATTTCCGCCGTTCTTCGGTATTTTTTTTTTTTTTCATGATTAAGTACCGTTACCTTATTTGTAGACGTTAGAACATTTCAAAATATGTATATCATTGAGTTACTTTAAGCTTCCTGTTCGGTACTTGAAACCCTGATGATTTAAGACAATTTTTCACGCTATATTTTAGGATACTTCGTGTTGGAACACACTTATTTTCCAAATCCTATGAAAATTGTTCGTAAAAAAGTGACTGCAACCATGAACACGCCACCTGCACGCGCCCCTTATTTTCAGAAATTCATATGCGTTATCTCGATGATGATAATGCAGAATGATAATATCGCTCACTCTAGTGGCCCCGTTGGCCATATTGATGTCAGTATGTTATCGGTAATACTTCCAAAACATATCGGGATATATCAAGCTGGTTCATAGTTAACCATTTACGAGAAAATAGTCATAATGATTCAGAATACATGCCTGGAAATAGGGTATCGCAAGGTCCAACCAGAGCAGCGGACCGGACCCGTACAGTCCTCATTTTGAATCATATTCATGTCACTTGGGAACAGATGGCAGTATATAACTCTCATTATTTGACGTAAATCATACAGATTTACATCTGAACCACTAACGCTTCGGCTTTATACTGGAGAATTCGAGCTACAAGGGCTCACCAAATTTTGGCCCCGACCATTAAATTTACCGACCTTCTTAAGCGCTTCCTCTGTTCAGGACACTTGCAAAACGATGAGATTCATCCTGGCTTCGTCTTCTCTAGACTGCAAGCTACACTCAGGGGCCTGAAACGTCAGTGTATTGTTACCAATTGTTCCCATTACGATAACTGTGTCTAAAAGGTAATTTCTTTACCCATATGGTCGAATAAACGCTGATAATGTTCCTAATTTTCTTGAGGTGTCCCACGGTTGTTTCTCGTTTAACAACGCCTGTGTTCATATGAAAATCTAGATGTTGTCTTATGATTCAGGTCTGTTTAATCAGCTTAGCTGAGCGCGCGGGACTATTTCCAGTGCGTGACTTTTCTCCTGTTTAGTGCAGAGCTAAATTTTTTTTGTGCGTGACTATTCTCCATTCGCGGGATGACGTGACGGCGAGGGAGCATGGAACCTGGTCATCATACAGGGAGTCCCAAGTGGCTCTCACTACGACCACTTAGGAGGGAGAGAGGGAAGGAGGAAGGGAGAGAGGGAGGGAGGGAAGAAATAACCATCATCAAGGCCTTTGATCGAAGAAGAACTTGACCTCGCAGCGCCAAAGTACGGCAGAAGAGGAGACCCAAAGTTTAGATAAGAAAAAGAATTAAGTAATCTTTGAAGCAAGAAGGTTTGAGCATAAGATCTTGTCGATCTTTAGGTAAACGATCATTTATGACTGCCCGCAACGGAGACGTCTCTCTGGGCTGATTCACAGAGCCGGGGCCAAATCATCATTTACCACAAGACGAAGGGTAAAAGTCGAAAAATGCCGTCGCGATGTACCGCAGTTCTTACTCACGAATGTGATTAAGATGATGATGCTCAGATATTCCTCCCATTGGTAAACCACTTGAGGTTTACACACAATAGATCTAATGGGAAATATCCTGGAAAAAAGGTGAATGAAACCGGACATACACACACACACATACACACTCAGACACACACACACACACAAAAAAAAAAAAAAAGAATCGCACACACACCAGTTGGGAAATAAGAACGAACGTATGAATTAAGTAGGATCGTAAGAGACGTGATAGTGTACAAGACAACATTCACAGCAAGTGGGTAATCTTGTCCTGTGTGAAACTCGGTAGGGCAAAGATAACACTGCAAGACGACACGTACCCGAGAACGACTAACGTCAAACATACGTGTTGAACAGTTACATATGGTGAGGGGTACATGACATCACACACAGCAGTTGTTTACATATAGTGACGGGTACATAACATCATCAGTTGTTTACACATAGTGAGGGGTACCTAACATCAGCGGTTGTTTACATACAGTGAGGGGTACATAACATCAGCGGTTGTTTACATATAAGTGAGGGATACATAACATCAGACACAGGAGTTGTTTGCACTGTTTGCAACAGGAGGTTGGGAGCATGACTGACGCGTTGAGAAGGTAGCAGGTACACTCACTGGCAGCGGTAACGTTGATGACGCAGGGGACGTGCTGGGTGCCGATCGAGTTCTTTGCCGTACACAGCAGAAGGCCGTAGTCCCCGGGGGAGGCTGGCGTGTACGGCAAGACGCTGGTGGTGCCCCACGACGCCGCCCGATCGTCCCCTAGCTCCAGCAGCGACCCCGACGAGTTGAACCTCCAACTGAAGGTGACGTTGTCTGGCACGGCGTCCACCCGGCAGGTTATGTTGGCTGTGTCGTGGTGAGCCACCTGGTACTCCAGCTGCTGGCCGGGGGAGCACACTGGGGTGTCTGCAATAGGGGAGGATACGAGACGTGACGTACTTACCGTCCGATCTGTTCTGAGGGGTTGCGATGCTTTGAATGACAACAGAAGCTATACCGACGTGTCTCATATAGTGGTTGGGAGGGTCCAGTGTTCTTAATGAGGTGGTATAAAGGTGCGTCTGGTTGTCTAATGGGATAAAGAACGTCTGGGTGTGTGTGTGTGTGTGTGTGTGTGGTGGTACAATTTGTATATGACCGTCTACTGGTAACAGCAGACTGATGTGTATGGTGATACACACTGTAATAATAGTACGACTGGTCGTCCACTGCAGAGAATCTGATACTCCCCGAGACATCACGCTCGGGTTTGTAGCAATGTCGTGGGAAGGGTATATTCTGCCGCCTGGGATTGGAAAATGAAGACAGAAATAAATCTTTGCAATAAATAGAACGGTCATGACGTCAGAACTAAGTGGTGTTTTATTTGTGACTGACTGAATTAAACCTGAGGTATAGGCAAAAAGATGTTTAGTTTTGACTCATGACTGAAAATAAATCGTCAGCAGTTGTTAACTGTCGTCTGAGTAATCGTTACTGTCTTAAAAGTTCATTTCCTTTCACTGTGTGTGTGTGTGTGTGTGTGTGTGTGTGTGTGTGTGTGTTCGCCGTTTCCCATATTAGATATGCAACAACAGGAACAGCGTTCTAAGGTATCACCGCTTGGTAATTGAGTGCTGGTGAGTCTAACAATATTCATATGCGAAGGTAAAAGAGCAGACTACGCCAGACCTTCAGGAGTACTCCTTAACCTTCTGCAGGCCCAGGGTGCTGAAAAGAACCTGTTAAGTCTTGGTGGAGAGGCTGTATTACTCCTCATAAGGCTAAATGTTGTCGGGTCGGGTGTTAGATTGGCAGCTGCATATTGTACAGGGTGGGAAACTCAAGAGGCGAGTTCGGTATAGCGTCACAGGTCGATGCATCTGGTGGCTTGTAGCAGAGGGTGTGGGAAAATAGGTAAGTCGAATTGTCTGTAGGTATATGGGGGAGGGTGTATTGCTCGGTCAGTATGAAAGCACCGACCGCGGTTGTATGGTAGTGTTTGGTGGGGTGCATGTGTCTCAGCGCACCTGCGCGTCCCTTAACGTGGTGTGGACTGTGTACTAAGTAACACACACTCACACACACACACACACACACACACGTTTCTGGTGGTGTCACCGAGAGGTTGCATATGTTCTGCAAGGGTCAACAAATGGACGTGCTTATATGTAGTGTTGAGATACACGGTGGAAAAAATACAGCCTTAGGCTATGTTTTTTGTTGCTTTTGTCAGATTCGCTAGGTCTATGCCTGGCACGGGACCGTGTCTTACGACAGCCCGTCTTTTTTTCTGTTACGATTATGCACTTAAAGTGAAGACCATTTTCGACTGTGAATATTTGCATGTGTCTCATGGTGTAATATCAGGAAGATTGCATGATCCAGCGGTGTGTTGGCACACCAGAAGCAAGGGTCTATAGGCGGCAGAACCCCAGCTTATGTGTTGGATCAAGAATAAAAAAAAATGGATGTCGTGTCTTATTAGTCGCTGCAACAGAGAGAAAAAGGAAAAAAAGAAAAGAAATCATTTCTTTCTGAACCAGACATATTCATATATCATTTAGGTTACACACTATGATAAACTCTGTTCTCTCCAGTTTCTTTACAATGTGAACATATGAAGTAAATCTGTTTTCACTCCAACTCCTATTAATGTTCTCTTGAATGACCCTGCGCCTCTGCCGACGATTCTATTCCACACACTTCGGTTCGCTTTCCCACCCCAACCTCATTCCGAGACTCGTACTTTGACTCGAACTGAAAATGTTTCTTCTCCTAATCCAGACATGTGCAATACTTTGGGATGCAATAACTTGGTTAAATTCAAAACAGTTCCAAACTCTATAGCCACCAATATCTCTTTCTATATCGCTGTCATCTCTAACTATTCACTTTCAAAACATCTCAATTTAACACTTTAGTAAGATAAAGATGTTGGACATGGTCACGTCCTTCACTCTGTGTGAGAGATCTCACATAGTGGATCCTGCAAAATCTGCTACCGAAATATGGAAGTGTTGTACATGTACGGTGGTGCAATTACGATTCTTGCAAGCAGCTTTACCATATCATGAGTCCTGTTGCCCCAGCGTGGAGTCCTACTGGTATATTTGGTTTTGTTCTTTTTCCACCTCTCTTTTAGCCAGAGTGTGGATAAAAGCTTCCATTCTTATTAATTCTCTTGCCATTACGTATTTTCAACCATCCCTTTCTGTCGTCTGCGATGGCGCTTACCCTCTGTCTCAAATACTGCTCTCGTAATCTATCTTGCAGTGTCCCAGCCCCCATGAGCTGAACCTATGGTGTGTCTGCGGCAGGAGTGTGTGATGTCACCTTGGCTGTTTAATTCGGTTATGGATGGCGTGGTGGGGGAGGTGAATGCAAGGGTTTTGGAGCGAGGAGCAAGCATGCAGTCTGCTGTGCGTGGGGGCGAGGGTTGGGGCCTGGGAGGTAAGCCACTTGTTTCGTTGATTACACGGCGCTGTTGGCAGACACGGGTGATAAACTGCAAAAGTTGGTGTCTGTGTGTGGAGGGTGTGTGAGAGGAGAAAATTTAGAGTAAATGTTAATAGAAACAAGGCTATTAGGTATAGTAGTGAAGAGTTGTTGTTTTTTTCGGAGTGGGTGCTTGAATGAAGAGAAATTGCAATATCCACCTGGAGTTGGACATGGCAGCGTATGGAACTGTGTGAGCTAACGTAAGCCAAGGGTGGTTGAACGGGCAAAGATCCTGGGCAAGTTGAGTAATATGTGTAAAGAGAGGTCACTATCTCTAAGGACAAAGAGGGGTATGTTTGATGGTATGGTAGTCCCGTCGGTGTTATATGGATGAGAGGAATGGGCGTGAGATAGATATGTAGAGAAGAGGTTTGATGTGTATGAATTGTTTGTGAACGATATGTTGTGTAAGGAGGGTTGATCGAACAAGAACGATCGGGTAAAAGAGACGTGCAGTAGAAAGAAGAATATGGGCGAGAGAGCTGAAGAGGGTGTGCTGAAATGGTTTGCACACATGAAGAGCGTGACTAAGAGTATTCAAATGTCGGAAATGAAGTGAACAGGGAAAAGTGAAAGACCAAGGACGAGTTGGAAAGGTGGAGTGAAAGATACTTTAAATATTCGGTGCCTGAGCGTGCAGGAGGGTGTGAGCCGTGATAGGGATAGGGCGATGTGGAGCGATGTTGTGTACCAGGTGACAATGTGTCATCAGTGGGCTGCGGACCAGGCCATATGAGTCGGTCTGAGGAGTCTCTGAGGCCTAGTTGTGGATAAGGGGCTGTGGTTTCGGTTCATTGTACATGACAATTGGAGATTGGATGTGAGCGAATGAAGCCATTTCATCGGCAGGGCTGTCGGTGGACGGTAAGGAATATAGTCTCATTTAGGACCTTCACGTCTCTAAGGAGTCCATCATTTCCCTGCTCCAGCTTTAGAGTATAGCCTCAGAGCTATTGGAGCCCATAAAAGTGGTCCTTGGGTACTGGGTTTCCATAATGATGAGATGTATATCTTATTGGATCCTTCGTTTATAATTGCCATAGGACACCTTACTTGAAAGCGTGCTGGAGTTACTCCAGGACAGCTTCTTCAGGAGCTCTTAAAGCTCCAAGGAGGCGTTTCTTTCAGCAACGGGGAAGTGATGGAATCCTTAAGAGTGGGATGTTCTTTGATGATACATCCTCTCCAGTGGTTACTTGAACCTGCGATATAACTTTAGGCAAGCGGAGTCTGGTAACACCATGATATATATATATATATATATATATATATATATATATATATATATATATATATATATATATATATATGACACCAAGTGGTGTAAATATATACACTCTACAACCAATTACTGTTCTATTTAAAAGAGCAAGTTAATGAAATTATATGAAATGAATGTAATTACTTTATAATGAAATATACGTTCTCTAATTGAATTTGCATACATAAACACCATGGAAGACTAACTCAGGAAAATGTAATTCTGATTATTATGCACAACAACCACAGTTCTGTATGCATAATGAATAACACATAATAGCTTATTCCTGTGTATGCAGAAATGTATTTATATATCACGCATTACTCGAATTCAGCTTAGTCTCTTTTTTTTCCCTCTGGATTTAATACCTTGTCACCAGAAATGTGCATTATTCATCATCAGACCAGTGACTTACGTTAATCAATCACTGTTACACGTAAGTCTGAGCTCGATACGCGTCAAAGTGAGAGACACTAACAAAACGCCGACCAGGAGAACATTTGCGGTTGGATTGTACTCTACCGCAAGAGGTCCTTGAGACCCAACATCTTAGCCAGTATCCGCATTTACCTTGGATGGTTACAAAGCGCGATTGGACTCAGTGTATGAATAAATGTGTATTTGGAGTGACTAAAACTAAGTGATTGGGTTATGTAGGAGGTGCCCTGTATTCATAGGTTGGCGATCCGACAATTACCGAAAATACACAGTGTGATGACATTATTTTGTGAGCATTTTCTAAAGAATCATTAACACGGGGATAATGTGCATAACTGTGATTAATTGGAAGAGGAGGTTTATAGAACGAAAAATGAAATAGAGGAGTGTAACAGTGAAGGAAAACGAAAATACCTGTAATGGGAATCTATGCTAACAGACAAGCACGTCTGGCTTTCTTGATAAGTTGTCTGATAAAATTCTTTGCTTTTGGGCTCAGCGTTTCTAAGAACAGCCAGGCGTTTGCAATTAAAGAAATTGTTTTGAATTCCTTGATATAGATATTCATCACCTTTAGACTGAAACTTCCAACTGGAAGTACGTGAATATATAAGCCCATAGCCAAGCTAGGCAAGAATTCTCAAGCAGACAATGGAAGGCATATATATATATATATATATATATATATATATATATATATTATAATTATTGTTTAGAAAAACATAAAATGAGTCGAATCAAGTATCCACATAGTTCCGGCAAATGCAAGAGGGATTACCAGACACACTCCTAGTGGTAAAGTCTTACTTACACATAATGGTGATGGTGATGGGTGTGGAGACTCCCTCACCGTGCAGGTTGGTGGCCCTGCAGTAGTAGCGGCCGGTACGATCCTTCCCCACCTTCTGCAGCACCAGGGTCTGGTTGGAGACTATCACGCCCCCAGACACGTTGTGCTGGATCACGGAGCCCTAAGGGGAGAAATACTGCAGAGTTTTAAGTCTGCCTTTAACAATACGCTCTCAGTTTTCTTTTACTTCCTTTTTTTTTCTTTTTTTGCTGTCTTTCCTACTACACGTTTCTAGCCAGTAAAAGGGAATTGGGTAAACTGAAGCGCCCTGTCAGTTTTGTAAACCCGACACACACGACGGAATCTTACGTAAAACTTTGGGTGAAAAATCTGTTCAGAAAATAGAAATAGGTAGACGTAAGAAATATATATATATATATATATATATATATATATATATATATATATATATATATATATATATATATATATAT
>JAYMFT010275531.1:0-10564 GCA_038088735.1 Panulirus argus
ATCCACTGGATGGTCTTTATCTTGACAATGTTTAGAAATGGCATTATTATGATCACCTCTACGAACAGACTGTTTATATCAAGATTTGAATATGATGTCCATACATGCATCAACTTTTGCTCAAAATCAACATTTCCTGTTGTCAGAGTAGAAGTTTTCAGTCTTTATAATTGTCAGTTAACATAAGCAAAAGCTCTCTACTGAGGGAACCTGAGACACAATTGAATAGACGAGATATAAAAAAGATCTTAATGACATTCGCAGAGAAAAGTAAACCGACTGTATTGATTTATCCGGTTCCATTGTTTTACTGGCTAGGGTGTTTTGATGGACTACAAAGTTTTACTGGTTCAGTATTTGGACTGGCTTTGGTGTTTTAAATTGGCTTTAGTGTCTTAAGTGGTTGTAGTCTTTTAACTGGCGCTGGTGTCTTGTATGCCTACAGTGTTTTGATTGGCTTCTGTGTTTAACTGGCTTTCGTGATCAACCTGATTTTAGCGTTTTAAGTGGCTCTGTTATTCTTACTGGCTCCGGTATCCTAACAGGCTCTTGTGTCTTGTCTCGCTGTGCTGATTTGATATCGCTGATGTTTTAACTGTCTTTGAATACAACTAAATTCAAGAAGCAACAGACCACTGGATCCTCATGAGGCTGTTTTCTGATAGTGGAAGAGAACAGAAACATATGGATTAATGTCGTAGGAGCAGAAATATAAACAGATTTTTTTTAGAGAGGAAGACCTGTAAACTTATCATGTAGCTAAGAAGGTGCAAGTAATGTCAGCCGTGGATTTGAAGCGAAATGCATATTAAGTACCTATGGTACTGCTTTCAACTACTGTATTTGTTAAACTATTTCAAATATTAACAATCCTGTTGGAGAAAAAGTACCTCACCTCATTCGAGGTAAAACGGTTACCCACGAGTATATATATATATATATATATATATATATATATATATATATATATATATATATATATATATATATATATCCATCACTACGAGTGAAATCAGACTAGTATATTCTTAAGGAGGTTTAGAGCAGTTCTGAACCTTCTCTTTTCTAAGCTTGATTCGTTTAATCGGCTCCCATAGGATTTGTTTCTCGGGACGGGAATCATCTCGGTAGTTCGCTTCCGTACTCTCTCTCCATTCCGTTTCTGTGTTTCCCCAAGCACGGTAACCAAAACTGAGCACAATATTCAAAAGTCCTTCCTATGAATCCTAGAATTTTGTTTGTCCCTTTTTACTGTTCCTCTGCACTGATTACTTGGCTCTAATTAGGTCACCAGAGATTTTTACCCAAAAGTCCTTTTCCTCATTTTCCTTTTGTAGCTCAACAGAATTTGGTGCAGTAGCCGGCTCTGGTGTTGTCATTAATAGCTGCTGAAATCTTACTTCACCAAGACCTTTGAAACCAATCTATAATGTTTCTATCGTACGTCATAGTGAGAAGAAATGTTTACCTGTAAGACGCTTTCGCTATGGCAAAGGCCATGTGTTGATCCAAGAATAGTCCAATACAGAAAACTGTTGGTAATATATCAGATTATTCGTTCGTAATGTTGTTAAGACCATCACAAGGGTGTCATTGTTCTCTACAACCATATCTATGTGACGTGGAGATTATTCAGCACTAAAGGTTAGTCAATGTTCGTTTAGTACACAGGATAAGGACTTGTTAGTGATCGCCGAAAACATTTAGTTTGTCGTCATTCTTAACCGAAATTCCGCCCTACGTTATCCTAAAAGGCTTACTAAACGCCCCAGCGCTTGCGGAATATAGAACTTTTTAAATGGTTTATAAATAAATACATAAAGTTTCTAAGTCATAAATATCACCTGAAGGAATATTTCTTTCTACTGTGAGTTTTCTCCTGTAGACTAACCCGTCCCTCCTTCCCAACACAACCTTCCTCTCCAAACTATCCTCAGAAACCCAAATCCATCACTGCTGGTCAGTGGGAGGAGGTATCAGAGCCAGGCTCCTGCAAGACATGTTGGTGAGTGTTGGAGCGGTTGACGTGATGCAGCAACACACACAACACGGCAACACTCTCCCTGCCTCCACTCTCTTGGGATATCAGGCTCCTGCCTGCCTCTCCCTGCACTCTCACTCTCCCGCCATCTGTCTCCACGTAAATAATTCCCCGCCGTCTCCATCACCTCTCTCACAAACTTCTCGCTTGACACACCCTTCTTGACTGGAGGCAGTCTTCAGTCTTCTTCCTCCTTTTAGACATTTTCGCTTCTTTTCATTTTACCTTTCTTTTCGTTTTAACTTTTTTCAACTCAAATCTAGGGTGACACGAGCGGGTTCTGTTCCATCTGCATTTTTATTCTATTTTGATTTTTCATGTCGTTTTCCTTCTTGATTGTCCTTTTCTTCTAAAGTTTTCAGTGAAATCCATTTTTCTTAATGCTGTTACTTCATGCTTCATGTTTTTTTATGTCAATTATCCACACACACACACACGCACACACACACACACACACAAACAAACATAAGAGCTGAGTCCCCACGAATAAAAAAATCCCTCCCTGCACAGTACAAATAGGTAAGTACATACACACACACTGGGTTGAATGAGCCCCCTTTAGACATGGAATAAGCGTTCATTAAAAAGATAAGTGCAGACCCTATGCAACGCCCTCAGCTTTTGGGCGACAGGCTTTGCAGTGTTCGTTGTGCGTTGTTTCCGGGAGAGGAGGGAGATTATGGCTGTATCCAACATATGCACGGTTTTCCAGAGCTAAACTACGTGTTTTGAAACTGAACAGTAGAAAACGAGTGAGACTTTCAAAGAGTTGTGGGACCGAAACTGAGTTCTTGCGCTGTGGAGTTTAACCAGATAACTGCTTACTCATTCAGTGAATTGAGAAGGGAAATAAGATCAGTGTAAGAAAAAGAAAGAATATCAGAGGGAAGGGTGGAAGGAAAGTGAGTTAAATCTTTTGAATGGATTTGTCGGCGTAATAGTGAGATGAGATTTGAGGTTGGTGAACGATCATTTATGGAAGAAAGAAATAGGGTCGATGATAGGAAAGAAACCTGAATGACCTACAGATGATAGGGCAAAACGATGTCACACCATCGACAACTATAGAACTGGAACTATTGGCAGGAAAACTATGCATCAGAGAAGAGAGAGAAGCAGAAATATCAAAGGAAGGAGTTTCAGCAAGCAAAGGCTTGTGCCATACCCTATCTAAAGCTTAAGATATTTCAAGCGTCATAAGATTTTCTCTAAAATCCACAAGATTGGAATACGGAAGATGGGTCGCAGAGGAGATAAGATCCTTCTGATTGTCTGAAAGAATGGAGTTAGATTCTAAGTGTTTAAGAAAATAAAAATCAAGAACAGTTAATAGGACTTACAAAACTGTGTAGATGCGAGTAATGGGGCGACAGTTGGAAGGGATGATGCGGTGACCTTTCTTTGGAAGGACTGAACCCAAGCCAGCTAGCTTCCAAAAGGAGGCAAAGTTCCGGTTTTGAGACGGAGAGAAAACAGGCAAGTAAGGATTGGAGCTAGTCCAGAGGCGCACATATTCAGAATACGAGGAGACTGGCAATCTGGTCAATATATATTGTATATCTGTAGCTTGGAGAGAACTAGGAAGACATTGTGGTGCCAGGAAAAGGTGGGAAAAGGCATAGGGCTGGGAGGAGGAAGCGGGGAAGGGGAAACTAAATGCTAAATCATGCGAAATAGCGTTAGAGATGATATGACAAAGAGAGCGGTTTTCATCAGCAGAAGACTTGGCTATGGACAAATCAAGCCAGAAAAGGGAAGGGAAGGTCGAATTATATTAATTGTTGGAGATACTGGTGCTACTATAGTACGCGATCTACCACGGTATCAAACACTATAGCATGCGGTCTACCTCATTTACTACTATAGAATGCGGTCTACCAGGGTTATCTAACACTATAGCATATAATCTACCTTATTTACAAAATATTTATATATCTAGATAGCAGGAAGATAAAATAAACACTAATGTAACCTAACCTAACCTAACCCAACACTACAGTTCACTTATGGTAGACCGCAGGTGGGCGGCACGAGAGGTGAGGTGATGTCACGGTAGATTTCATACCGTGGTAGACCGCATACTATAGCAGCACCGAGATGCTTTTGGTAAAAACTGAGTGATTTATCAGGCAAAGATGTTAAATCACACTTCCTTCGGAGGTATGCTTAACTCCACGATGATTAGCTTTGTAATGATCCTGAGCAGAGGTGAAGGAGGAATGACGTGCAGGAGAAAAGAAAACTTTTATGTTGAAATTGCACTGGAACAAGAGCAGTCGAACCATGAATGAGCAGAGAGAAATTTGGTAGATGAAGGTGATGTACGACTCCATTCTTGCCAAGATGCCCTTTGCAATATAGTCAGCACAAATGTAGTCATCCCAACCGGCAAAGCAGTACTGATCCCAAGAAAGTCGGTGTGAATGTTGCACAAACAAGAACGCTGGGTCCTCTCACAGAAACATAGTTGGCGTTTCGAAGGGCGATAAAGAATGCGAAAAGCTTGAAGTTAGTGAAGCAGAATTATGACTGGAAGACACCTAACGGGGCAGATACAGTGTACGTATGATCAGAGAGTCTAAAGGTAAAAAAGAGGTCGGGCATGTTTACTAATATTTGATATGACAAGTATTTGTCGAGTTGTAGAATCAAGAAACGGACGGTCCTCTCATTGCTAACAACTGGTGGTACTTTACGCCAGTGTTCTATAATTCTATGCCTAATAAACACTTGCCCACGTTAGTAGCACATACCGTTTTCTATATTTTAATGAATTTGTTTCTGGTTATCGAATCTGTCCGTTGAAACTATCTAGTATACTGACAACTTTTATTAGATCTCCACTTTTCTGAACCTTTCATCAAAAAGCTTATTTTGACGCGACGAAATTAGTTTTTTTTTTTTTTTTTGTATTCACTCTAGCCTACCTTCGTTTTTGATCAAGTTTTGCAAGCAAATCTGAAAAGGAAATTCTAAAGTTAGGTCTGAATACGAAGCTCTCGTTTCATAGCTGATATTTGGCTATGAAAGATATATTTTCTTTTACTATCTTGCTTTATCATAAGCAGCCCAGGCATTACTAAGCACAGTTAAGTTCATGAATAGTTATCAGCTCAAAGTATTTTTCCTCTTGTAAATTTGATAAAGGTTTTCTTAGCATCTTATCTTTTCTTATAGTGACCGACACGGCACAGGCAAAACATGCCTCGGTTAAAGGCCATCTCGGGTGAGAGAGCAAGAATAACTTAAGTATAGATACATCATGGCTCCGCAGATTTTTGTTGATCTGATTCTTAAAGGAAAAAAGCTGTAAGAAGATGGGAAGACGAAAGAAGGAAGAGAATTCCACAGCTTAGTTGTTCGAGGGAAGGAGGAATTATCATAACAACCAATCCTCAGGTGGTCGGTTTCCACATAGAAACTGTGGGAAGCAGCAGCTAAACGCGTGCCCCAGATCCATGCCTTGGGGGACTAGGACACATGCAGACAGCTAAAGAAAACAGTGGCCAAAATCATAACCCGTTGGATAGAGAGATGCAACATCGCGATGTACGGAGAGGGAAGACTGAAGCGAAGTGACATCAGACCTATAAATATGATTAATAAAGGTGAAGGATGAGCCAACCTAGAGGTGTGAACAATATTCCATTACCGGGCGTATAAGATATATGATAGCAGCTCATAAGAAGAAGAAATACGTCACGTATACCGCACTCCCAGCTTTTGGGAAGCAGACTTCGTGATGTTAATCACGTGGGAATGCCATGATAAAGTGGAGGCAAGCTAAGGTTCTACCCAACACGTTTATGTTATCTCAGGGTTGTATCATCTATGAATTATATATTTCTCTCCAAAATGTGATACTTTGTATTTGTTTCACTTACGTTCATTTTCTGTCTCTGACTACTCAATTAATGTTTAAATCTCTCTTAATCTTTTGGTATTCTTTCTTTTTCTTGTCTGACTGATCATTATTTTCTAATTTCGTGTTATCGGCAAATATCTGAATTCAACAGATGATTACTTTAATCATATCGATACACATCACTAAAAGCGTGGATCTTGCATTACCCTTGTGGAACTCCGGTTGTCACGCTGAGGGTGACATGAACGTGGTGCAAGAGGATGATGCAATGCAGCGAAACAAGCCGTATTTTGTCATAGAAAAGTTCCAGTGTTGAAGGATTTACTAAAGGGTGAAGTCGACTAGGAAAGTTTAAGTTGATAAGGGAATTGAGGTGAGGTTTAGACTCATAAGTCAAGAAAATGAATTTAGGTAAATCACCTGCCGTTCTTGTTCGAGTTGTCGAAGGTCATACAGTATTTATGTGATGAACTAGTTTGCCGAGTGGTGTAGGTAATGACTGAGGCACGCAAACAACCATTAACTCTGGGAAGAAGACACCGAGGAGTTGACGGACATGGAAGAGTCAAAGAGAACCAAAAGCGCGTTCAAAAACTGAATCAAGTCAAAATGTGATAACTGGGGAGTTGTGAAGTATGGCTGCTGAACTCGATCGTAAGTGAAATGAAATAAGATAAGATAGAGGTATAGCCGTCCAAGGTTCACGTGAGAGAAGAACTTCTTACATGGGTGAATCATTTCTTGTTTAACGGGATAACTGGGATAAATGACTAATGAGATGAACTCTCGCCATTCAAACAAGATTTCCTTCCAGTTGTTAGAGGAAGATATTTATTCAGTGTTAGTTGCTGCTGCTGCCGCTGATGCAATCGAAGAAGAAATTCAAATCAGAACTATATCGACATTTCATTAATCTGATGCTGAACATTTCCCCGCCGAAAAATTCATCATGAAAGCTGAGACAGGATATACTTTTTGGATCAAGATAAATTTTCCGCGACACCAGGACAAACTGGCTGCAAAAAGCACACGTAAAACTGTTAAATGTTTCGGCGTCAGCTGAGACGGCTTCTGTACAGGGAATTTAAATTCATATTTCACAGCAAGCAATTACCCTGTTTTTATCTTCTGCTTCTGGGAAATTACTCGTGTATTTTACACTCTAGATGTAATTAGTTTCGAAAATAATTTTTCCTTTCAGTAAAACGATATAAATCATAAGGTAAGATTGTTTCTCGTGCATCAGATATTCGCTGTTACTCATGATGGTGTTCACTGCCTCCCACTTTCCCTTCTAAGAAACTTCAGTGTCACTCTGGCACTTCCTTCACATTATCTTTCTCGGTTTATATCATTATCTCACTGTGCTCTTTAGATTACAAATGTCTTTTTGAAGCTTTATTTCCAGCTATACAATCATAAATATATGATTTATATAATACGCAACACGACATTTCCTGTTTGAGAAATTCAATGAATATTTCTAATCCGAGTTCCTAAAACGTTGCGAGTTGGAATGCAAGGGGAACGAATCATGAATACGAGAGGCTGGATGCTGTCGACACTTTCAGAACGGAAGAATTAGACAGATCTGTGAGAGACAAAGCTGAGAAGTGGCTGGACATTTGAGCGGGATGGAGCGACGGTCGTGTAATTAGGTGCGTAAGATGATAGTATAGTGTGAGTTTACAAGAGAAGAAGCAGCATTGTTAACGATGGAGAAATGGACTGGAGAGAATTGCAATTGCTTACATATCAGGTCAAGATTATTAGTTAAGAAGTGAAAGTGTAAGTGAATAAGAATGCCTTTCAATGGGTTCTCAAGTGCATTATATACAAGGATAGGGAAGAAGAGACTAAAAATGTTTTCTGGAGGAAATTTTAGATAGTGATAAAGGATGTACATCCAGCGAAAAGAACTGTGTATGACGGATGATCAGTATGGAAGGATGGGGAACAGAAAGGAGGAGTTAGTTGTAGGAGGGTGTGGGACCAAAGATGTAAATGACAGTAGTGGAAGTATACAAGGACAGAGGCTGACACTTAATCTAAACATAAAGTTACTTATAATCACAGACAGTAGAAACACAGGAAGGGTAACATAGACAAGAGTATGAAAAATCTCTTTTTGGCCTCGAGTGCAGATTTTGATCAGTGTATACTGGGTCCCGAGTGTAAGTGGTGTGTAGTGAGTGTTGACCATGAAGTAAGGGCATAGCATCACACATGCCTTGTGACCCTAGAGTGTAGTGTGCGATGAGTTTCTATCGTCATGATTTGTCGTCTACGAAAGGGTTAGGAGGGAGACTGTCATATCAGATTTAGCTTAACCTTGTGTTATTGATGCTTTTGGGCACGGTGTATAAATCATACAGTACAAGAAGGATAAATGTAGAAGGATTGAGGAATGAAAGCGCGAAACTCAGTGTCCAGCAAAAAAAAAAAAAAAAAATGGAAAGGTGAGAGGATCCGATAATGCTCTGGGCGAAACTGAAGTTAAGACGATTTAGAGATGCAGATCATCAGAGGATGTGATGAAGGTAAGCGACAGTACACAGGTACAGTGTGGTGGAATGATGCTATCTGAAAGTTGGCGAAGTTAAAAGATACGGTTCAGAGGAAGCTGAACCTGCTAGAAGTAAAGGATGAACAAAGTAATGATGCATTATGATTCCAGAAGAAATACATTGTTTAAGAATAAAGGAAAACAAACGAAAATATTGGAGAGAATGAATGAAAATGTAAGGGAGAAAAGCAAAGTATTTTGAATGAAGTAAATGAATGTGGAGGAGAGGTGAAATACAAGGAGAGAGAGAGAGAGAGAGTGTATGAGACAGGTCTAGGAGAATGCTTGTTACCAACGATGAAGAACGTCAGAGATGGAGAGAGTATTTTGGAGAAGTAATTAGAAATCGCGGCAGTGAAAGAAAAGATAAATGCGAGAGGAAGACATTCCAGTTAAGGATGTGAGAGGAGCAATACATTTCTATAGGAATGGAAACGTCTTGGGTACAGATGGAGTACTGAGCGAGATGGTGATGAGTGGAGGTGAAGTTACTGTGGAGTAGATATGAAAATTTTATATAGAAACATAGAAACGTGTTGAAGTGCCTGGTGACTGGACGGGGATAGGAATTCTTTCACTGTAAAGATGAAAGACGATTAAAAGTTACAGTTCAGTTATTATAGTAATACGTTTCCTTACTATGCTTGGCCAGGGAGTGATAGCAAAATGAACGTTCGTGGAAAAAGAAACAACAGAGAAACAATGATAGATTCCTCGTTGGGGACGGACAAGCTGGGTTTAGGAAGAGAGGATGGAGCTTATTTCATTTCTTTGTTTTTAGACGAGCAAGAGAAACGTTTCTCGAGAATAAGAAATATTCATGTACCTTTCATGAATTGATAAAAGGTGTATGATGAAGTGAATATGAAAGCTCTGTGGCATGTCTCTGCCTTCATACGGTGTATGGCGAAGACTTTCGTTTGCTTCTAAAAACTTTTAGAGCAGAAATAGTTCATGTGAGTCGTGAGCAGTTGTCTAGGGTCGCCATTGTTAAATAACATCTCATGGTAGGACATTACCTAACACATGAGTGAGGTGGGTGATTGTTGTGTAATACTTAAGCATAGAAAACGTACCGAACGTTGCCGCAGTCGCTGAGTGCAGACGTTAATGTATTGATAGTAAAATGAAAAGAAGAGGTAGATAAAATGGCCGATCGCTTCACTGATACACGGAGGAGGAGAATGCTGAATGTCGATAGCAGTTTTTGAAAATGGATGGGAAACAGTGTAAAATAGTTTTGTATGGTGAAAGGAAATGTCCCAGGTCTAATAAATGGATGTGAGGAGCAGGTTTATTTTGTTTAGCAGAGGTCAAGAATAAAAGAAATGCAAGTTGATGGCTTGTCTAGTATACTCGGAATTCGTAAAACATATGTAGGTTTGAAAAAGGTATGAGGTGTGAGGAACCCATTAGAAAGGCATATGGATATATGTATCTTAAGATAGAATGGACATGCTGCTCGTACGGTAGATGTTAAGTTGGTCAATTGAACATAATACTAATACAATAGAAGGTACGGGGGAGCAGAAGAAGAGAGGGATAGATATAGTGAAAGAACTGATCTGAACGAAGGATATTCAGGTGAGGATGTTGGAAAAATGGATGAGGATTGAATACAATGGAAGCATTTTGTGCATTTTTTTTTTCGTTTTTCTTTGGGAGGGGTGGTTGGGGGGGGGGAGAGGTTCAGTGGAAATGTCGGTCTTTTTTGGCAAATCAGTCTAGCGTTAACGGAAGAATTATTGTGGTGTGAGAGCAATGAACCCTCTTACACCACTATCGAACGTTTTGGGATGACCAAAAGTATTTCCTAATATAAAACTCTTACAAAGGTCTTCATCTGGTATAGCATCACAGTGTACTACCACTAACTTCATTTTGTGTCGCGGTGTTCTAGTGCCAGATCGTGCGTTTCGTGCATTCTCATACGTAACAGCACAGCAGCTGCAAGACCCTTTTGTATTCTGCTCTGCCATGCATCACAGGAAGAAATGTCAGTACCTGGATGTACTAGTAGAGCACCATGGTCACCAGACTGGTTGTGGAGGTCGTCCTCCGCACGGGTAACCTCACCCGGGTCTGGGAATAT
>JAYMFT010275542.1:0-24129 GCA_038088735.1 Panulirus argus
TCTCTCTCTCTCTCTCTCTCTCTCTCTCTCTCTCTCTCTCTCTCTCTCTCTCTCTCTCTCTCTCTCTCTCATTACGTATTCCTTCGTATTCTTCGTTCGGCCCCATCTCCCCTTCAAGCCTCTAACGTCTCTGCGACTGGTCGACAAATTCTTGTTGACATTTGACTCCTGGACACTCGACTCCCGTTCATCGCTGGCTGGCTGCCTGCCGCGCCTGCCCACACCAGCCGTTGTCAGGCCTACTACACACCTCCTGCTAACACCAAGGCCCGGGGAGCCTTCTGCTGCTGCTGCTGGTGTCCTTCTTGCGTCGGATGTTGTCAGGCCAACACTCTTAGAGCCTAAATGGGCATGATAGCTTGGCCTCTGACCTCACCCTTGAGGGGTCAGGTCAAAAGCTGCCATTCCTTCATACACAAGGGCATTAACTGCATGGTTTGGGCAGGTGTGGAGTGAGCGGCCGGCTTCAGTGTCGCCATGCTGACAGCAAGAGATACTCGGACATCATCACGAACACCCAAGGTTGTGGCAGCGGAGCAAACGTCACAGAGGCATCGCCAGCACTTATCATGCGATATCCGTAGGGCCGTATCGCTTTGCTAGCCGATACCGGATGTTGTAGTAGACCACCTGCCTCATGGGTCGTAACACGCGTGTTGTCACATTGACCTGTCTGGCGAACTGGCCCTGCTCTGCGACGAACCTGACCAGCCCTAGTGGTGGACTGACCTGCTGTGGCCTGGGCTGAGGGAGGTGTTGTGACCAGGCGTGTGGTGACCTCGGGTAGCAGGATTCGATGAGGCAGGGCGACGGGTTATCACAACCACTGATGGAAGTGACGGCTGCGAGGTCCATGGGGAGATGTAGGGGGAAACCTAGGTCCCTCCCCCCTCCCCTCGCTTCCTCCCCCTGCTGGTGGTGGTGGAGGCCTCAGCGGGAGGGCTCCTAGGAGGGCTGTAGCCGGCCACAGAACCACTGGAGGGGTGAAGGCTATAGGACTGGCTTAGAGGGGTTGAGGACGTTGGATAAGACCTAATCCCCTTTGGTTCGCGTGAGGCGTATAAAAGCCGTTTCTGGGAAGAGCCTCCTCGCTGGCACAGATATATTAGAAGTGTGGATGTGTGTAGGCCGCTGGGCAAGACCGGGTCAATGGGTGGGAGGGTGTGGTGGAGAGGAAAGATGAGGTGTATGATAGCTCTGCCGCTGCTGGTCTTTCACGTCGAATGTCGTTGTGGTGTTGTGTGGATGGTACAGGCTGACGTTGGTCCTTGATGGTTTTGGTTACAGTGTGTTTGTTGTGAAAGTCACAGTATGTTTTACATTAACGTTAGTTTGTTTTTTGTTCAGTGCGCTGTGGCGTGCTCGAATTTGTTCGTGGAACAGATGCAGCTGAGAGCCAATTCCGCGGCCCTAGTGCTGCTGTCTGTTTAGCTTCCTTCTTTCATCCTCTCCCTCTCTCATCCCGTGAACGGAATTGCTTGTTGCCGTGTCTTGGTACATGAACCACACATGCTCGCCACCAGCTCCTGGTACACCATCAGAAGTGTGGCGTTGAACCAAGTTTGGTAAAGAGAGCTGACCAAGGCCTACTGGAATGATCCAGGCGTTTGGGGAAAAGTGAGGAAGATTGACTGGTTCAGAGGGCCTTTGGGTCAAGTGTTGGGAGCAGGGGGGAGGGCGAGACTTGAAAAAGTGACAGAAGAATGGAGTGAAGGATAGTTCTGAGGTATTGGAACCTGATTGTATAGGAGGCTGATAGTTTTGCATTAGGATGAAATGAATTGGATTGGTGTGGCATATGGGAGACAACGTGCTCTCACTGTGATGAACCTGGGTATATGATGCGGACGAGGTATCTTATAGTCTGTGGGGCTTGGCTGTAGGTGGTGGGCTGTCGTGTCTTTACATTATGCATGTAGATGTTCTGGAGAGTGGATGTGTGCAAATGGGGCCGTTATTTATTTATTCCCGACGCCTCGTCGCTGAGGCAGGAGCAGACAGCTAGGTATAAAAAGGTTTAAAGAAAAACTGCCGAGAGAGAGGAGGGGATACGACCGTAGCAGGTTGTGGCGCTGCTGTGTGGCGGTGATGGTGGCTGGGGTGAGAATCTGTAGTGGTAAACCCTTTTAAATTCTCAAGATTTAAAGGCGACTCTAGGAGGCCAGGAGACCGCCTGGGGTGTGATTGGGGCCGCTGTAGACTGGTGGCGCCCCAGGTGGATCTGGCTGTAGGGATAATGTTCACCCAGGACTAGGCTGTTCGGGCTGGTTGATATGATCCCCAGCTCCTCTCCACCCTCGACCAATTTTTTTTTTTCTCTCTCACAAGACGACCAGAAGGCTTTCAAGGAGTGTCGGAGACTCTCCTCCTGTGTTGCAAACAGTCGTCAACGATTGATTGACGATTTTGAACAAAATGCCTTTGTTGTGTAACCTCTGAGATACGTCATAAGTAATGTGGCCAGTGAAAACAGGAATGTCTGTGGTATGTTGCACTTTGATCTCAAGCGGTGGAAAGCCTGTCCAAGTTGTTGACACTCTAGTGGTGTAGTTATATATCAGCAACTCGTCTAATTGTTGGCTTGTGATGACATCACAGTAAGCAATTCGAAAGAGAAAACTGACACTCAGAGAATAAGAAATTGAAAAAGAAAACGAGAGATGTAGGGAGTGTGAGACGCTTCAAGGACATAACAGTTAGGTTATGATAAAGCTTTGTGTTTGTTTGTGTGTGTTGTGTGTGTGTGTGTGTGTGTGTGTGTGATTACTGTTTGTAATTGTTGTTTATATTTAACGGGGAGGGAGTTTTTACCCTTGTGTTGCCCCGTTTCATAACCTTGTACGTATGCTCTTATGTCTTAGCTTCCGTATGAACCATGTCCTCAGTCATTCTATTCCATTCATTCTCTTTACATCTTTTTTTTTAACAAGTTTCTTGCTTAATATCATGTTATGTCCTCAGGTTGTTCTACTTTCTACATTTTACAAAGAACTATTCACCCTCCACGTCCTCGATCTGTTTTAAAATTAAAAACTTAAAGGTTGTGATCGGGTCACCCCTCCTCTTCTCTCTTTCAAGGTGGGCACATTTAAAGCCTCTAACCTTTCCCCATAACTCAGCTCTCCTAATTCCGGTGCCATCTTTGTTGACTTTCTCTGGACCTTCTCTGTTAGCTTTTTGTGCTTCTTTAAGAGCGGTGGCCAAGCCTGAGAAGTATATTCTAGTTTTTGCCCAATATAGGATATGAACAGCTTGCTAAATATTTCTTGAACCACATCCATATCCTTGTGTGTGTGTGTGTGTGTGTGTATGTGTGTGACTTCCTTTGGTCAATGTCATGTTGGTCGAACCAGTAAGTAGCAGACGGTGGTGTCCCGCCACACTTCCTGGTGCCTGACTACCGCCCCGGCCGGCCGGCGCGGCGCGGCGCCAGGGGCACTCCCCTACCACATGCCCGCCTCAATAGCACCACCACACGCACACCACCACCACCACCGCCACCTTCACTTGTACACTGCAATAACAGTTCACCCACCACAGTATGCACCTCACCGCCATACCCACCTGCACCCCAGCGGTTACATTGACTCCCTGGGGTACGTCGTCCGTCTTACGCCTTTGAGAACGGTGCCAGAAGTCATCAATCTCAAGGGATTATTAAGTCGTGGTACAGATGGGGTTAAGCCCTAGTACTCAAGGGGCTGAGCCGTTTTACTGAAGGGGTTAAGGGGATTTACTCAGGAGGTTAAGCTGACTCACCCAAGGTCTTCACGTGCTTACTCAAGGGGGTTAAGGTGACTCACTCAAGGGGAGTTATCGAGAAATTCCTGTCGATATCGGGTCACCCGACCGCACGCGACTGCCGTCCGCACAGGTGGCGGCTCTGGGTACTCCACGCGGACACAAAAACATTCCAACGGTCGCCGTATCGAGTGACGTTTAAATAACGCCGCCATTTGTATTCACACCTCAAAGGCGATGACGTAAATTCTTTATAAACGTCATTATGAAGATCTTTGTTGGGTTATTTTATTTGTACGTGGCCCGGAATGTGCGTTTAACCGATTTTTTTTTTTTTATGTAAGATTTACTTAATAGCGAGTTTTCGCATGTTTTTGCGCACGGAACTAACGACTCACCTGCACGTAAACAGCTGTATATATAACACAGCCCCCTATCGTCTGACTTGGACACTAAGCCATCCCGCTGCTTAATCTTAAGAACCAGCCTTAGGAGCTTAAGATGCGTCTTAATTGGATATCTTAATTAGCTTCCTCGGTAAGTAGAGACGGGAGGGGGGTTGTTTCAGGAGCGACCGTCTCCAGCTTAGCTAGGCTGTGGTGAAGTCCACGAACCCGATTGTATAGTCAGGGAGTTGAAAGCAAGTGACGTTGGAAAATGCTGTATATGCTGAATGCTCCTGTTGGTGCGTTCATTAACTCCCTGATTAAAACCACTTGATCCCTTAAGCACGACAAGTGATCCACTCAATTACGGTAACTGATCCTCTTAAGCACGAACGACTAAATTCATCGAGTTTATATCCAGGACCACCCCAGAACCCGAGGGTATCTGTAGAATCTGAATCTCAACTTACGTAGAGTTTCGAATACATAAGTACATCGTACTTACATACATACAGTACATTCACTGTGTGGTGTATGTATGGAATGAACTGACGTGAAGACGTTGCAAATGCAGACAGCATACAGAAATTTTAAATGTATAAGAGTATATATTACTCTGCCTTTGTAGTATTTAGCAAACTACTACGTCACATAAATAACCTGTGGCCATTGGGAACACTAGAGGTGGGCTGTTATAGTATCTGCTTCTTTCCTTATGCTGCCAAGCTTTAGCACTCCATATCCCCTTCCCCCTCATGTGTTTCCTGACAACTAAGACCCGCATCTTCGTATGAAGGCAGCATACCATTTCCTCCGGAACACCAGAAACATATTTCCTCGTCTCTTCTCATTTCTCTCCCACTCTCTCTAATCATCTCTACATTTCAAGTAAGATCTGGCCTCGATGTAGATTTTTGTGTAAGTCTCCAGCATGATTAAAACAGGTATGTTGTGGAACGGATATCATACCCTCTTCAGTCGGGTAAAGTAGGAGTTATCCGAATCATAAGAACCTTCCAGCATCCGGGAAAAATTATTTGCGCATCCGAAGGTCAAAGACCCTCCAGTCAGCCACAGAAAACGGAGATAATATCAAAATCTTTCCAGTTATCCAATCCAGGCTTCCCAGAAATTTCCCAGTGGGTACTTGGAAAGATGCTCTTAAGCCTGCTGCACGGCACTGAAGTAGACGTACTTGTATTACGAAGTTCGTCGAGAGCACAGCGTTTCTGACGTCACTTACGCTTCCCCTAAGGCCTGCCCTCCACCCGTGTGTGGGAATAACATTGTTAATCCTGCTGTGCCCGCAGCCTAGGAGGGGGTAGGGGTGGTTTCTGTGATATTGTTGCTTCTACTGTGCCGCAGCTTAGGCGGGGGCGTCTCTACGCTTTCCTTCTTTTGTCATTTTCAAGGCTGGACTGAAGCCTACGTCACCACAGACTAAGTGCAGACTTACGGTAACTTAACCGAAGATATATTGGGCCGCACCGAACTTTCTCTCGGGCAATCTAATTCCGCCAACTTTCTCAACCGCAGCCTGACTTGAAGTTCAACCTCGTTTAGCGTCTGCCCAACTTACCGGAATCCAGTTCAGGTTTATAGAGCAGTCAACGTAAATTTCATACCGGGTTTCCTTTTAATCAAAATGCTTACGGGTTCTGCCTCTGATATGCAGTCTCTAGTCGCGTAAAATATGGTGAAGATGATTAAGAAAATCTAGATTCTTAACGTCTTTCAGGGGAATGAGGGTGAAGATAATGCTATTGGGTCAGGTGGGTCGAATGCCAAGGTCCACCATAAGGCCAACACAACCAGTCGTCATTCAAGAGAGCTTATCACACAAGAATCTGTTAAGGCTGTTCATGACGGCCCCTTGATCTGTTGGCCCTGAGCCAGTCATGTGCCTCTAACATGTTACCGGTACGTTGCCACTTCCTGGGTCACATAATGGGAACGCTGTCGTCCACCACCACTACTCCTTCATGGCCCCATCACGTCTTATAAGTATACCGTCAGAGTTTCCGTTGGGGAGAACCTGCATCAGGAACCTGCTTCACACACAGACATACACATATTAGAGTATGTACAACATGATGGTAGTTCTTTCCACTGATTTTTTTTTTTCACGTCCCTGGCGTCACGCGCCCTTGCCTAGACTGCGCATTTGCCGAATCCTTATATATGGAAAATGTCTTATGTTTACCTTTTATTTTAAGAAACATCAAAACCTGTTCTTGACCACAGAGAAGGAGAGGATCTCATATCACCGATCGTCGGGTCCTCCCTCTTCACTCAGCGCTCTTGGCCTCACCTCCGGTCATACAAAACTCCTCCTCACCGAGGCGCTTAGTCATGTCGTCCCTTGTGTGGGACAAAGGAGCCTTAACTTATAGCCGGGTTTATCACCTTAACTTTTGATAACCCAGAAGCCTCAGACTTATCAAGGCTCCCCTCAACCCTCCTCCCGCCTCTTGTTGCGTAGACCTAGCCATGTACATTCTTCCTCTCTTTATGGCTGTTTATGGTATGCAGTTCATATGGCCCCACGCTGCAGTCCTTCATTCTCGTGTCACATTACTGACGACTCGCTGCCGCATCGTCTCCTGTGTCCCCTACACCCATGCTGTGTCCCCTACACTCATGCTGTGTCCCTACACCCATACAAGAAGCACTTACCGTGCTGGGTTGGGGTCCGTTTTCTCTTGACAATAAAACGTTTGAATACTGAATCGTCACCCTCCCCTCCCCCGCCTCCTAACCAACACTGTAAACAGATAAGACGTCACCCCGAAAAAAATGTTGACGAGAGGTTTTTCCACCATATAGATACACACACACACACACACACACACACAGCCCTATCATAATTGGTTAACTAGTTAATTTTATGACCTCCGAGGTATGTAATATCTGTAATAACTGTGTTTATTTTTAGCCGATTGGCTGCCTAAGTTCAATAAACCGTTCTCTATTTATTTACTTATTTACACACACACACTATGTATGTATCCAGGATCAAAGCCGACTCTGTGGTTTAGCGGAGACCATCGCTTCATCAGGAAAATATTTCACGGTTCTGACGTGACGAACGTTAGTTGTGGTGTCTTGGCCTCGTTCGAATGATGGATCAGAAAATCTATTTTTATTTTCCATGGATTTTATTTGTGTGTGTGTGTGTGTGTGTGTGTGTGTGTGTAACAAGCAGGATTCTCAAATCTAGAGCGTGTAAAACAGTATCCTGGGGACTAGGATTGGACGAAGTTCTCCTCTCCCCCACATTCTCCTCCACCTCTCCCCCCCTAGATTATTTTTGCTGTCCTGCTGATAAGCTGACGATAAGAAGATAAAGGTCCTAATTGTTAAGTGGTGATAAAGCAGATAAGTGTAGAGGGTTCAGGTGTTACACTTTGCAGGGAACACAACAAACGGGCACAAGATCTCATGTGTAGCTGCAGGTAGGTGGCGCACCCCTTACTCAGCCCCCAGGATTTTGCTGTAAGTGAACGCTGCTTCTCCCGAACTTTTACTTTCGTCGACAAAGCGTAGCCAAGCCAGGCGGCCGCAGCTGTATAAGTGTTAGCCTCAGGACTCAGTGGGAGTCGTTCGAACGCGTCCTGTGCAGTGACCCGCCAGGATGAGTAGACCTCAAGTGTATAGTGAGGGTAGTGGGCTGTCGCCTGTGTGATGGGTGTAGCGGCGGCGGCTGCTGGAGTGCTCAGCCGCCCGCGCCCACGCCCCTTGAGCTGGCACGCCCGCGCCCGCTGGAGGACGGTACGGCTCCGGCCGCCATGTTGAGTGTGGGCGGCCTGCCGGAGGTGGCTGGACCCGGCGGGGTCCACCACCGGCGTTCCAAGAGCGACTGTGGCCTGAACAAGCGCGATGACGGACCTCCATCGCTGGCCAGCCTGACCCCCGGTTACCGTAGCGGGTCCCCCTCGGGCCATGGCCACCACCATGGTCACGCCCATACCCGCCCCACCACGCCCGTCATGGTGCGCACGCCCTCCACATCTTCCATCCCCGAGATCTTCATCAGCGGCGAGGACGAGGCCGGCCCAGGGGTCTCGCCAGTCACCCGCCTCGCTGTCTTCTCCCTCGCTGACTTCCTCGAGACTGTCACCAACGGCGGCCGACACCACCACCACCATCACCACCACGACGATCACCACCACCACCACCAGTCACGGTGAGCCCCACCACTCCCTACTCCACTCTTGGTGAGCTCCACCACCCCTACTCCACCCTTGGTGAGCTCCACCACCACCCATGGTGAGCCCCACCACCTCCACAACCACCCACAGTGAGATCCACCACCTCCACTACCACCCAAGGTGAGCTCCACCGCCTCCACCCACACCCAGTAAGCCCCACACCACCGCCCAGGGTGGGCCTCTGTCCCGACCTTTGACTCACCTACCCCTGCCATGACCCAGATCGGGCCAGCGGGCGGGACCCCATGTGTTACGAACCATCACTCCTGACGTTGCAGACGGGGCGCCTCTACTGTGGCTGCCCCAAGTATTGGCTGGTCTGAAAAGTTTCCTGCAGTGGCTGTGTCCCGTAGCACGATTCTTATAACACCAGTCCATGTATCCACATATCCTCTGGGACCCGTTAGCGGGAATCACATGTCTTTATCATGGTTTTCTGAGAAATTATAAGACACTGTGATAAACTGAACGAAATGTGGAAAAAATGTGTGTGGAAGTTGAAAAGTAAGGCCGTGGACGGTAGCGGAGGTGGGTGCTGGACCTTGCCCACCCTCGTAAGTATGTCTCTTTGTTTACCTGAAGTGACATGAGTCCACAGACTGAGCAAGTTTATTGTTCTTTGTTCAGTTATTATTATTTATGTATCCAGATTTTACCTTTTCATGTAGAGAGAGTAACTTATGTTGGAGAATGGGCAGGGTTGTGAATTTGGAACCATTCTACTCCATATCAGTTTTAAATACGTATGTTAGTCTCTTAATCACGTCGATACAATCCTTGGCCTTTGAACCGACTCATAAATTGTTAGGTCAGAGTTGAGGACTTCCCACGGATTAGTCTCCATTTTCTTCGTCGTTATTATATCTCCATATCGTGAAACTCAGTGATTATAATGATTACAATTGCGCTGAGTGTCTCATGCTAGTATGTGTCTGACTCACAGATTTCCGTTTGGTTATCTACATCCTAGCAACATAATCGCCCGGGCCTCCCCACTGCTGGGGCAGCCAGCCTGCTGTTCCTGCTGGTTAAAACTTGAAAAGAATCAATTAGTGCTAATTAACGACCTCGCCCTCCTCGGACCCCCACAAGCACATTTTCTCAGGGTACAAGAAAGATTCCCCAAATGTGCTTGATTAGTGTGTTTTCCTGCGGTAGAACCTGTTCACCCTTGGTGGTGAAGGAAGCTCTTGTAAGCCATGGATGGTCTCGAATGGGCAGGAGCTGCTGTGTTCATAATGATTGTGTCTTTGCAAACTGCTCCCCTTTCGCTGCTTAAGACAACAGCCATCCCCCGATGAATGCGATGACTTGATTGCATTAATTAAATTTGGGGGAATTTCTTTTTACTCCAAGGCACAGACTTACTTGTCATAAATGATGACCTAAACATTGCAGTGATTTTTCAGAATTATGTGATAGAAATTGCAGAAAACGTTAATCGTCCACCAGAGCTGATTCTGCGTACATGGTGAGGTAATAGATAATTGATACTGGATTTACAGTCCGTGACAGCTGTAAGTCGAATCTGCAGTTCATAAGTGACAAATAGTTCGTATGTAACGTTACGTTACTGTTCGTAAGTAAAGTGTGTTCAGTAACAGGTTTGTTGAATGAGGGTTCGTAACAGGTGTGTGATGGGTCTGCATTTCGCAAGTAACAGATATGTTTTCTTTTGCAGGAAAAAGTGCAGTTCCAGCGAGGTGGGAGGTAGTGGTCATGGCGGCGGGAGGCGTCGTTCCCCTCTGGCTGTGCGGAAGTCCACCCCAGCCGGAGCAACGCCAGGAGGTGGTGGCGGCGAGACGAATGCCAGTGCCAACACCAGCTGCAACAGCACCACGCCGGGAGGCAGCGCCCTTAGTGGGGTGCTAGGGCAAGGCAGGACCGCTGGTGGTACAACCCGCCAGTCCAGCACTACCACCTACCATGAAGACGCTGCAGCTCATTCCTCCAATGAGGAATGCGATGCTGTAAGTATCTCTTGTGCTGGTACCTCACCTTCATCCATTTGATTTTGAACTAACCTCTGTTACTCAAGGTTTTGATCCAGAAATTGCCCACCCCTTCAGCTTAACCTACTGTCCCTCACTTGGTGAGCTGTTTTTCAATTACTTTTTCTTTATCGTCAGTATGTAAACTTTTCACATTTTATTCTCCTCTAACACTATAGGGTAATGATCCAAAACTTGGCAGAAATGATCATTGGATGTGTCCTATATCAGGTTTTCTTAGATCGGTACCTGAGCAAAGAGAGCTGAGCAACAGTGATAGGCTGAGAGATAACTTGTCCACCCTGTAGAAGAGAAGATATAAGGTTGACCTGATTACAGCTTTAAAGTTGGACATCAGCAGGGAACAGTTCTTCATGAAATGCTGTACCAGGGTAATAAGAGGCAATCACAAGAAGTTGGGTAAGAAGATGACTAAAAAGG
Source organism: Panulirus argus (assembly GCA_038088735.1). Taxonomy (NCBI): domain Eukaryota; kingdom Metazoa; phylum Arthropoda; class Malacostraca; order Decapoda; family Palinuridae; genus Panulirus; species Panulirus argus. The sequence continues at coordinate 10,771 of JAYMFT010275542.1, forward strand.
ATGTAAAAGAAAAATAGTTTTAGTGTGAAGACAATGGATGGCTTGAGTAAACTAAACAAGAAAACTGTGAAAGCCAGCAGTTTACAAAGGTTGAAAACTAAAAGGTTTCTTGATGGTCTAGAAATCCAAGAGATGGGGCACCACGCATATAGAATTCCCTGCTCATTGTGCACAAATTCGTAAACACACACACACACACACACACACACACACACACACGGGTCAGTATAACACTTGCCCCATAATACACAAATAGAAATCACACATACAAACATAAATATAAGGTTAAAAGGAGACATCACGAATGTAAAACTTTCCCTGTACCACAACAACAATAATCTCACACTCACATACACACACACACACAGAGTCAGTCTTGGCCAGTGTCACTGAGGAAGATGGATATAGCCCAAAATGTTGATGAGATGTATTGAAAGAGAATGCCTATCCGAACCTATATGGCGGAGGAGAAAACAGCGTCTTTTTTCAAGCCTGTTGAGGACAGATTAACACTGTTGCTTGGATGGAATGCTTAGATGGACATCACACAGAAGCCTGTACTTATTTATCACTCAAAAATGTCAAGAGCATTGAAGAGCTATGCAAATGATCACTTATCAGTCATTTAGCAATCTAATCTTTAGGCCTGGATGACAAGCAGAGTATTTCATGGTTGGTTCACCCATCATCATTTATATAAAGAATTGAAAGAATACTGGGTTAGGGGAAAGCCCCTGAGTAAAATCCTTCTTTTGGTTAACAATGCACTTTTTCACTTTCCCAATATTATGGATCTAACAGAAAATATCGAGGTTGTATTAATTTCCCCTAATACTATTTATGTGACTGTTTATGTGATGTGGCAGGATACTGTGTCTTCCTTGGGGGTAGTGCAGGCCAGGTTTGCAGTATAGTACATTTTAGGTATTGTTGGTGGTAGGTATCCACTTACTTTTTCTTTTTGATAATTCAGATTACTCCTTTTATATCTGGTATACAGTGAAATATAGGTATATTATATATTATTGTATATGATATACGATATGTAGATATATTTTGTATAGTATATAGACATGGTTTGGATAGGAAATTGGGCCTGGACTGTAGTTGTGTATAAGGTAAATGGCACCAAACTCTTAGAGTTTCTATTCTGGTACCAGTATCTGCTTACCTGTTCCTGACCTGATTTTTACCCTACCTGCTATCCCATCATTTGCCTTACTGCCCTTTTAAGGGTTTGTTAACAAGTATACTGTTGAACATATAAAGAATTGTAAGTTCATTTTCCATTATTGATGAATAATAACTTACTGAAAGAATTTTAAGATTATTTTATAGTAGTAATCAATGATAACTCATTGAAAGATGAACTACTTCAGAGCTACCAAATAAGTTCATTTATGATACTTGCAAACAGTTAATGCTGTAATGAACAGAAAGATGTATTTACCTTTTTTAGATGTTTTCCAAATATATAATGACAAGCACAATGAGAGGGAACTGCTTGCCAGGGTATGGACAGTGATATCTGCTCTGACTTAAGGAAGCCAGTTATTACTTAGTTTTTTATCCCTCCGACAGAACTTTTCAGGTCCTTGTAAAGTGGTATAGGAATATAGTTTATGTTTTATATTGCAGGAAACTGTGCCGTCATCAGGGGTGTCCAATGGGTCTGGTGAATTGGTGGAGACTTTACGGGTTAGTGGAGATGCTGGGACCGTGGATGATGGAGAGGAGCTTACTCCACATATCCAGCGGACACGAGAAGTCTTGGAGCACCTACAGGCCAAGATACAGAAAACTAAAGACCTCATTAAGGAGGAACAAAAAGCACGAGATGGTAAGTACATTACAAGGAGTTCCAGAAATGTTATTTAGATTGCAAGACAAAGAGATTCCTCTTAAGGTACAGTCTTCCACTTTTGAAACTCATGCAGTAAGAAAGAATTGTTTTTTTGTTTAGTGATTAACCATATCTTTAACCTTTAATCTGCTCCCATCATCTGCAGTGAACCTTATAGGACTGCTTCCATTGTCACATGATGATTAAAGACTTTTCATCTATATAAAATCCCAGGTGGTGTTTGCCTCTGCCAGTGCTTGTTGTTAAGGTTGAAAACCAAAACCCAGTCTTTCTACTAATCCATAAGCAACTTGATGCAAAACCACAAGAATTTACAGAACAATTAAGAAACGTAGAAACATACCTTAATCTCCTTGGATAACCAATCCCAAACATTATTAATCTACCTTGCCTGAGATGGAAACAGTTAGAAAGCAACAATATAGCTGAAAACTGAAAACAGTTTGAATAAGAATGTGCAAAAAAGAGAACTATATAGACTGTGTGAAAGTTTTCCCTCAGCAGCATATAAGAGAACCACCCATAAGAAATAACACACTAGATCTACTCTTCACAAATATTGTAGACCTACTTTCTGACATCTGTCTCAGATTCACTCTACTGTCATCACATCCAAATTAAGTAAAAGCAAGTATGGATACTAAACCACCCAGGCAAAACACAGATCACCATCAAAGTAAATTTAGCAATTTCAGTTTTAAAAGTAAACAGATGAAATATGAAGATGTAATCAGTGAGATGCTCGTAACATAGTGTGAAACCACGATGAGTACTGAAACACCAAAAGCATGTGTTGAATGCTTGACCCGAAAAGCACTCCATATAAGCATTACACTAATACAGTATCAGTGAAAAGAAGATGCAAAATTTGTGTAGAAAAAAAATGAGCTCTATATAGGAAATGGAAACAAATTGCAGACCTTCTTAAACAAAAGAAAGCTCTCCCAGCAAAGAAAAGGAATCCCATTAAATGAATAGGTGAACATAGCCCATGATATAATAATGTCTTTTATATACAGGAAAATGAAGAGGAAGAAAGAGTTATCAGTGAAATATGATAAAACCCAAAATACTTTTATTCATATGAGAAATGTAAATCAAGGGTTACAAACTCAATTGTTCCACTAGAACAGATGAGAACTTATAAACATGTTTGCCAAGAAATAGAAAAACAAACAAACAAACTCAAAAAAATAATGTGAATCAGTATTCATTGAACCAGAGACCACCTTTAAAATAACAGCTCAACCAACTTCTAACTAAACTGTAATTCTCCTTTGTAACACATAGCAGATCTCCCTACCTCACCACAGGATTTCAAGAGGATAATCAAAGATATGTGATATCTGCCGCAGGATTAGACTCATAGACCTCTCTCTTTATAAAGAAATGTAAAACAGCTTTGGCACAAGCACTGAATACCTGTGGAAAATTGTCTGAACTTAGGCAACATCCTGAAGAGTTTGAAACTGATTCTTTTCTCATCATAATCACTTCACATCATTTGACAAAGGAAACTAGCCAGTCCAAAAAAGATTACCAATCATTAGCACAGACATTGCACATTACAGGGTTATCTTCCTGGACCCTGTTCATACAGTGAGTTGTTTGTAAGATGGAAGATATATGAAAATATTATTTGCGTAAAATTAGAGTGAATACCAATACCTGACTGTAATAATAAATTAGACATTGTATTTTGAGGTAAATTTAGTTAATGAAACATCGTATTAAGCAACACTTAATGAAAAAAGATGCACATTTGAATATTTCTGCAGTTTTATCTTAAGGTCTCTGCTTAGAAGCCAAAAAATTACACAGAACAGGCTAAAGTTTATTCAAGTCTGATGATACAAAAACGAATATGATTTTTTTTAAGTACACACATTGAAAATGAATGAATAAGCTGCAATTCAAGTGCCTATGACATTTTAAGATTTTCCTTAATTCCAGAAAATGTCAATGAATACCTCAAACTTGCTGCCAATGCCGACCGTCAACAAATGACACGTATCAAGGCAGTGTTTGAAAAGAAGAACCAGAAATCAGCTGCTCTGATACTACAACTTCAAAAGAAATTGGAAAATTATCAGAAACGGTTACGTGAAATTGAAACCCATGGATTGACCGTGGCACATCGGCAGCCGAAAGAGGTGCTTCGAGATATGGGTCAAGGTCTCAAGTAAGTACATATAGCAAGGTATAAGAATAGATAGTTTTTAGATGATTGTGCGGTTCCCAGACCTAACCACTACCTACTTGAATGTTTGTTTACTTGTTTGTATTGCTCTTCTAGCTTGATATTTTCTTTGTAGTATGGGTAATGCAAATGCAAGTTTTGGAGAATTTTATGTTAGTATTACATGAGCTGAGTTATTAATTCAGGAACAGCTAAAATATATAATTGCACTCGAAGTTTTCTTGGTGCAGGGATGGTGCTTTGCACTCTCATGTTAGTTTTGTGGTTAGCAGAGCTTGATTTATATCGTAAGAGTGGATAAATTTTGACATGGTAAATGCTAATTGATGTAATAAACTCCTATGCACTATTACCTGGGTTTTTGGTTAAGTTTTTGCTAACAGACAACTTTAAAAAACAGCAGATCACAAATTTACAGCGTAGTGATGACAGTGATTGGTTTGCACATCTTCAGCAGTAGAAATGGTCGATAGAGGTATTGGGTTTTGAAACGAAGTATTGAGACGAGGTTTTCATCATGACAGTGACAAGCCTGCTATGGGCCTGAAAACCTGTTTTCTGTGAAACTAAAATTATCATGCCTCTCTATCAGATAGCCATGCATTCAAATTGCTGGCTTCTCACTGTCATGCTAGAACTTCTGTGGTTTTAGAGTGGGTGATCATCCACACGCTCCAGTTAGAAAATGTAGAAATTGGGAGCATGACAGTACCAAGGCTACCAGAGACAGGAACTGGTAAATTTTGTGGTACCAGGCTGATAAGTCTCTCAACCAATTAGCATCAAGCAGGGCCTCCTGAGCCAGTCTAACACCTAATGCTTGTGTTTAATTATGTGTGCTGTTCTTTTGCTTTTTATTTTTGTTGATAATTTTGCAGTAATAAATGAGTCCATCTGACAGTGAAATGTATACCAAGTTCTTATTAAAACAAGAAATGCAGAGCTGTGAAAAAGTGTGGAATTGAAGTAGAACACTTGTCTGTTTGGCTGTTATCATTATGCATATTATTTGAAACATATTAACCTTTATCTTTTTTCATTCCTGTAGAGTGCAGCAAGTTAATCACAAATTGAGACCAGATTCTGCAAAATATATCAGTTTTTGTCAGTAGTATGGCTGTTCACTTTCTTAAAACTTTGAAGCTCGTTTTCTCAAAATTTTGAATTTGATGCACTTGTCACTGTGGTTCTACATACCTTACATATAATTATTATTATTTGGATGTCGATACAGCAAGTGCCTGTGTACTTTTTAAAGAATAACCAGTTACAGAAGTTTTTCAAGCTTTTTTTATATCAGAAATTTCATAAGAACTTGTTTTATACTGACTTTTATGCTGGTAATTGAATATTAGTGTATTGGTTATTGTTGTCAGTTTTATACTCAGGTACCACCTAAAGATAACATGTTGCAGGGTGAAGTTAAGGGATGTATAGTATGTCCTGTATTTTGTCTTTCCCTTCTTGCTCGGCTGTGATTGTGTCGGTTTCAGAAATGTTGGTGAAACACTGTGATGGCAGCTCTGAACCATCTGGGTAAGCCAGCCTGTTCTTACAAGCTGTTTAAAATCAATCAAACCTTCAAAAATTGGAGGATGAATATAAATGTACTTCATTTAGAAAATACTCTGAAGCTTCATAACATCTTGTCATAGTCACTGGTGTAGATTATTCCGTCCTTCAGGGACAGTCAGACAGTAAATTTGGTGTGAGCCATAGTACCCTTTAATCATGGAAAGATTGATTGGAAAACCTGTGTTTTGTCATGATAACTGAGATCAATTCTAACTTTAAAAACATATTTAATAAATTTATGTTTTATCTGAGCACAGCTTTAACCCAATAATTACACTTCATTGTACTGAAACATGGAATACTGGCTTTAACTGTTTTGTCTTAAATGATATAAACTCTTAACACATGGTTATGATTTGTTTGAAATATAACAAGCTTGAGTTGCACTGATATTTGTTTGCCATGATGTAACTTCGCAAAGTACAAGGTAAATTTATAGTTTCAGGAAAAATGATAACTTTGTTTACATCACTGGATATGAATGAAAAATGATAACTTTATTTACATCATTGGATATAAATGGTTGAGAAATTACCAGAAAGTAGTACAGCATAACTTTGATTATGAGGGACTGAGAGAAAACTATTGAATACAGTTTGAAACTATTTTGTACTGTAATCTTTTTACATTTTCAAAAACTGCAGTACCCTCTACTCAAAAGAGATAACAAATCTAACCATTTGGTCCGAGCAACACTAGCCATTCATTTGATAAAGAGTTGTGGATCAGCGATGTTCAAAGTAAGGATATATAAAATTTTCCATGGAGAAACCACACTTTTCTATCTACTCCTTCTCAAAATGTAAGAATTTGTTGGACCACAGATTCATTTTCTTTTGTCAAGATTTCATCACAAAACTTCTGTGATTTAGAAAAAGGAGATACAACACACGCTTAAATCCAACTAGCCAAATTCTCTCTGCTTTTGCATGCAGTTGGTTCTACAGGGTAATGTGCTGAAGGTTTTCATGTTGTTCAAGTACATATACAGGAGCTCCATATAGCATAATAACTTTAAGCTGTGTGCAGAACTCCAAAATGAAGCAATTTAGAGAATCTCACTGAAAATAAACTAAGTCAGTTTATCATTCTCATATAGTTTAATATTATGGAGATGCCACTACTTTTAGTTCTAGCTAACAGATTTCTTCCTTAGTTTTGCATGTTATGGATGCCAGAGAGTTATATACCTTTATCAAAGATACTGTATTGTTATAGATTTTATTACAATAAACATTCAGGCTTTTTTAGCTAGATGTTTTCCTTTTTATTTCTTCACTTATATTTATTGATTGATTTTATATTGTATATTAATAAATGCCTCAGGGCCAGTTCCTATGAAAGAGCCCTGGTGTTCCCCAGGACCTTTCTGAAGGCTCCTGTAGACCAAGGCTGTGCTGTTTACAGTAGCAGGGAAATATAGACTCCTTTGAATTGAGAAAATCTTTTGACTAGACCGTACTCCCAGTGATACAGCTTCACCAAAGTGGCAGAAGGTCAAGAGGAAGGTGCAGGAGCTGAAAAAAGTGGCAAATGAGAGTTGGGAGTGAGTGAGTATTAACGAACCTCGGGGAGAATAAGAAAATGTTTTGGAAGGAGGTTACAAGTGGGGGGGGGGGGGAGAACAAATGGGAACATTGCTGAAGGGAGGCAAATGGAAAAGAGGTTATTATGAAGAGATGAGGTGAAAAGGAGATAGATTGAGTACTGTGAAGGATTGTTGAATGGGTTTGATGACAAAGTGGCAGATATAGAGTGTTTGGGTTGGGCAGGTTTCCAAAGTGAGGAGTAATGGCTAGGGGTGTGGTGAAAAAAGAAGAGGCAGTGGAAGCCATATTTAAGATAAAATGTGGCAAGGGAGCTGGAGTGGATGGTACTGCAGTTAAATTTCTTAAGAAAGAATGTGACTGAATTGTTAATTGGTTAGTTAGGATTTTCAGTGTTAGCATTGGTCATGGTGAGTTGCCTGAGGATTGGCAGAATGCATTTATATTGTCATTGTACAAAGGCAGGGGGGACAGAGGTTAATGTTTGAATTATATACCCCTGATGCCTGTTCCCTATGGGAACTGCCATCAAGGGGACTATCACAGCAAAAGTCTCCATCTATCCCTTTCCTTTCGTGCCTCCTTGCATTCTTCCACCATTTCTCTCCTTCCAGTACTCCACTCTATTTCCCCATGTCACAGGTGGTCTCCCTCTCATGCCAACCCCTTTAATCGTACTGTCATACACTCTCCTTGTAAACTCCCCATCTTACATTCTTATCACCTCAAAGTATTTAGTTCCACCCAATACACCTCTCCACAATTCATGTCCTTTGAGTTCCCTGCCATACCAAATCTCTCCTACACCCCCTTATTTCTTTCTTCATATAGTCATGCCACATGCTCCTCTCAAATAGCTCGTTTCCACAGCCTGGAGTCTTGGCCTCTGTGACTCATTCCATGTCCATGTTTCAGCTGCATTGGGAGGACCTTCCATATCACCAAACTTACCCAAGATAGCTCCCAAATACTTAAATTCTGTCATCTCTTCCAGTGTTTCTCCCCCTATGTCTATAACACAATTTAGTACACCTTCATCTCCCAATCTGTAGGTTTTGCAAAATCTATACTTACACTCTTTTTCATTTCAAACACTGTTACTTTACTTTTGCTTGCATTTTCCTTTAGTCACCTGTACTTAAATACATCAAAAAATGCACTTACAAACAGAGGTATAATTTTTTTGAGCTTGGTAATTTGCATGGAAGAGTTGTGATTGAGAGGGTGATGACATGCACAGAGCAACAGGTTAGGGAAGAACTATGTGGTTTCAGGAGTGGTAAAGGATATGTGGATCAAGTGTTTGCTTTGATGAATGTTTAAGAAAAATACTTAGAGAAACAAGGATTTGTATTTAACATTTATGGATCTGGAGAAAGCATATGATGGGGTTGATAAGAGATTCTCTGTGGAAGGTGCTATGATCATGGTGTGGGAGGAAAGCTATTAGAAGCAGTAAGGAGTAGGAAGAAGGGAAGGTGAGAGGGGTAAGAGTGAAGCTGGGTCTCTGGCAGGGGTGTGTGATGTCACCATGGCTCTTTAGTATGTTTATGGATGGGTTGGTGAGGGAATCTTGGAGGGTTTTGGAGAGAGAAACAGCTGTGTAGTTTGTTGGCTATTTGGGGGGGAGGGGAGTCAGTTTGTTGTTTGATGATGACATGGTATTGGAGGCAGATTAGAGTGAGAAATGGCAGAAGCTGGTGTTTGTGCTTAAGAGTGTGTGGGAAAGAAGGACATTCAGAGTAAATGTGAATAAAAGCAAGGTAATTAGGTTTAGCATTGAAAAGAGATTGGTTATTTGGAGTTATTTGGAGTGAGTTGAATGGAGAGAACTTGAAGAGGAGTGTTTTAGATGCCTGGGAATGGATATAGCAATAATGGAACCATGGGAGCTGAAGTGAGCCATGGCATGGATGAGGGGGCAAAGGTCTAGGTTGCCTTAAGGAGTGCTGGGAAAGAGGGTTCATTATCTTTAAGGGCAAAGATGGGTGTTTGATGATATAGTCGTCCCATCAGTGCTGTATGGATGTAAGATGTAGGCCTTTAACAGCTATATAAAGAAGAGGGTGGATGTATTGGAAATAAAAATTTGTAGACAGTATGTAATGTAAGAAGGGTCGATTGAATAAGAGATGATACAGTGAGAGGGAGATTTGTTAGTAAGAGGAGTATGTATGAAAGAGTTGAAATGGTTAGGACATATGGACAGGATGAGTGACGAAAGGGTGACTTAGGGCTGTGTTAGAAGTGGATGAAACAAGAAAAAGGGAAAACCAAGGAGGAGGTGGAACAATGGAATGAAAGATGCTCAGAGCCAGAACATGCAGGAGGGTGTTAGGCATGCAAGGGATAGAGCAAATTGGAGCAATGTTGTATACAGAGAATGACTTGCAGTCAGTTGGTTGAATGAGGGCATATGAATTGAACAGGTCTGCTGTGCTTGGTTTTGGAGGGGAAGCTTTGGGTGTCAGTGCATTATACATAACAGCAAGAGCATGGATGTGAACAAATGAGGCCATTTCTTCATCTTTTCTTGGTACTACCTCACTAATGCAGTAAATGGTAATCATGGATGAAAGAACCAGGGCATATGAAATGTCAGGTAAACAATGGAAAGGTCTGTGGGGCTTGGAAGTGGATAGGGAGCTGTGGTGTCGGTGCATTACACATGACAACTAGAGACTGAATGTGAGCGAATGTGGCCTTTTTCATCTGTTTCCTGGCGCTACCTCGCTGATGCAGGGGGTAACAATACTATTTCCTGTTGGGCAGGGTGGCATTAGGAATGGATGGAGGCAAGCAAGTATGAATATGTACATGTGTATATGTGTATATGCATGTGTATGTATGTATATGTTGGTATGTATTGTGCATATATGTGCATGTATGTGTATACGTGGGGAATGGGTCTTTCTTTGTCTGTTTCCTGGTGCTAACTCGCTGACACAGGAAACAGCGATCAAGTATAATAATAAAAAAAATATATATATTTATATACTTGATGAAATGGCAGTATTTCCCCCTAAAGTGCCTACCCATGGCATGGTCATATATATATATATAAATATATGTATGACCATGCCATGGGTAGGCATTTTAGGGGGAAATATTGCCATTTCATCAAGTAAAATGAGCCCATAGTCATGTGGGAGACAATTGGGGGGTGTATAAAGTGCTGAAAGTTTCTGCAGTCTAATTGTAAAGGGAAAGAAGCAAATATCATATGAACAAGCTGCTTATTAGGTTTGAAATGAACATTCCTGGTTTCTTCTTTATGAGAGACAGAGTACCTAAAAGTACCTGTGACAAGAGTTTGCCATAATGGCAGGGCTGGTACTTAGCGCTCACCACTTGACTGTTATGTTGAATAATGCTGTTTGTTTCAACTACCTCTGCTCTTCTCTTTGTAAATTGTACAGAAAATTCAGATTCCTGAAAGTTAACTCTAGGAGTTTGTTTGAAGTATGATGGCACACAGATTCTTTTCTGAACATCTTTGCTGCCCGCCATCTCCACACCTGCAAATGGTAGACTGAAAAGATCAACCAGAGTCTCTCATACCAACAATCTGGTGTAGTTCTGAGGTGTATAGAGCACTCAAGTTTCTTAGCTCATATTATGCCTGGAAGTAATGTTGCTGGGATTACATTTTGCTACCTTTTTAAGTTCCCAGGTCACATGGATCACATTCCTGTTTACAGTTGGGTGAACTGAAATGCATTTTAATAGGTAAGAGCTAAACCTGAACTTAAACTTCAGGCAAAATAGTTGAGCTCCCCAGCCACTGGGCCATTGTACACCCACTTCATTGTTGGAGGAATTTGCTGAAAAAATTCTTATTAGTTTGGTTGTAAGATAAGTGATACAAGTTTGCTTGTAAGATAAGTAATACAGTCATCATTTGCTTGCACTGAGAGATAATTATGTGAAAATATTAAAGGTTACTTCACTGACTATACTTAAGAATGAAGAGCAGTTGAAAATTGTAGAAATAAGTAGATGTAAGAATTAAGAAAATAGGAAACCAAATTGCAGTGTTTGATGGATAGGTTGGATTTTTAGAATGTAAGGCAAGTCTTAAATTAGGCTGCAGTGTGAATGTGTCTTGGTTGGCAGACTACCATTTAAGTAGGCTTCAGTGTGAAAGTGGCTAGGAAAAATAAAGAGCTGTAAAAGAGGATGTACTTTTACTGTAATTATCCCATGGGCATCTTAAGTCAGCTAACCAAAATTGATTTAGTCTTGATTATTTTGCTGTATATAAAAACAGCAAATTACATAAATAGGAAAATCAAAAGTTCAACATTCTTTCCATAGGACGGTGATCAATAAGCCTAAGGAGATAGCACACCTGATCAAAAACAAATTTGGTTCTGCTGACAATATCAAGGAACTAACGGGGGAGGAAGAGCGTGATGAGGAACGAGTACATCATGGGTCAGCGACGTTACCTGTAGGTGCAAGCTTAGTACCTCCTACATCCACAAATCAAGGGAGCAGTCTCCCAAGGTAATATGTCTCACTTAATATAGTAATAACATCTGTATCGTTCAGATTATATTTTTTTAGAAAACATCATCCAGGTGCGCTAAGTACACTATAGAAACTTCATTCCCTACAAGGAAGGGGAGAGTATCAGCAAAGTTGAAAGAATCATTCCTCAAAACATTGGTGCTATAGGTTAACATCTTGAGGTTGGTCATTCCAATCAGCCCATGGTTTTGTATAGTGAGGCATTGTTGATTGCAGAGTTCATTAGACTAAACACTGTGAACAACTTTATACAGCAAATTCCTGAAAAAAAAAAGTTTCTATTTGATAGCATGCAAGTACAGGTTGCTATCCCTGTTATTAGTGAAGCTATTCCTTCCTTCTCAAGAGATGGAGAGGGCATTGACTGCTTTGAAGGTAAAAAAGCAGCTGGGGTCTGTCATTTCAGCTGAGAGCTGCTTAAAGATGTTGACAAAGGAGTACACTCAGCTTCATCCAGATAATTTGCATATGGTAGCTGGTATGCTGTGAATATATTCTTTTGCTTATTAATGATTTTGAGCAAAAACACAGGACACCCCCATAGAAAATCAAAGAACAAATTTTATTAAAATGTTTTGAAGTATTTTGGAAGTAATTGAAATACTTGCAAAGATTCTGTATGATTTTTTTCTCAAACTTTTGAAAGATCAGTATTTCTTGGTTACGCGTAGTATCATTATATCTGTGTGAAAAAAAATCTGCTAGAGGAACAATACTTGAAATTTGTAAAGAAATTTACTACAATAGATAAGGCTCCCAAGGTCTGAAAGGGGAAAATGGAACAAAATAGATGTAGCATGAAGAAAAGTGATATAAAATATCAGAAGTAGGGTTATTTTTCTGGATGCAAGAATGTATGATATCCAATAACATCAGTGTGTAGAAGCAGTTAAACACTGTACAATAACCATCCTTGGAAGTCCTAGGATCTTAAGGAGAAATTTCATGCATAAGGAAACATTGCTAATTTACTGTAGTGCTTTCACATATGAATATATGACTAGATCCAGTGAGTCCCTCGCTTGCCATATTGCTATTAGCAGTAGTTTTGCATGCTCATCAGAATGTTGCCCTGTCAGGCTTAAGCTAGTTGTGAGGCTAATTTGTACAGACTAATGATATGTTCTTGATTCATTTCATGTTTACAATACATTTGAATTTTACTGTTTTATTTCTGACTTGATGTTTGCATATTTCACTTTTAACTACTCTCCTATACAACTCACCAGGTTCATCCCTCTGTAATTTGAGCATTCACGTTTGGTCTTTATCTAATGGCACCATACAGGCATTTTGTCCAGTCCTCAGGTACCTTACTGAGGGTCATGAATACATTGAAAAGCCTGATTAACGAGTCAACAATATTTTTAACCCCTTTTACTTGAGAAATTCAACTGCCTCTACGACACCACCTCTACTCTGTTCACCAAACCAATTACCATGACTCTCATTTTCTATACCTTCATCCCAAACATCACAAATCCACCACTCTGTCATCTAACACATTTAGCATTCCTTCCAAATACTCATTCTCATTCTGTTTCCTTACTTGACAGAGTTGAATCGAAAGCAATCCGACTTATAAACTGTCCCAGGCTAACTTCCAAATTTGACCCTCTTGCTCTACGCCGCAATGTTGG
>JAYMFT010275543.1:0-10564 GCA_038088735.1 Panulirus argus
TAAAGAGAGGTTGACTAAGAGGACATACATGCTCGAAGTATTGAAATGGTTTGGAAATATGGAGAAGATGAGTGAAAGGAGGTTGGCTAAAGACGATATATGTATCTGAAGTGGGAGACGAGGAGAATGGAAAAAAAAAATGTGTTGTTGGAAGGATGTTTTCAGTGATCTGTGTTTGAGAGGGTGTGAGGCGTGCTTGCTGTCAATGGGTTGAACCAGAGTATATTAGAAGGACTGTGTGCAAATGCAGCCGTTCTTCGTCTGTTCCTGGCGCCCAGCGGTCACTCCGGAAATGGCAAAGAAATATGAAGAAAAATAAAATTATATACTCAATAATGAAAGAATACTTGGAAAATTTGGCATCATGACTCACTTTTCAAAGCAAAATGGATAGGATTATACTTTAGCAAAAATTCGACGTATATTAATCATGCTTTATCTAACATCTCATTATTTTTGCGTTTCATTTTCTGTAAGGGTTTGCTAATAAATGAAATAAAAGCCACAGCCATAGAGTATATATTTTCGAGTCTCATTTACTTCTATGTGTTTCGAATCTAGGCTCGAATTTTTTGAACATTTACGATCAATCATGCTCCTAAGTCATGTAACTCGAGGAAAATTAGCTTTCATTTGTTTATTCCTGTAACTCACAAGCAAAATAAGGATATACTGTTAATCTTTCTTTTTTCTACCTATCCAACTGTTTCCCTAAGCATAACTATTACATATTCTAACTACACTAATCAGCCATATTATTTCATCGTTTTCTTTCATAACCAAATGATGTTTAGAAAATGGGAAGTCGGTTTTTATCTTTCTAAAACTTAGAATAAGTATCACCAAAGAGGTTCAATTGCACTTGTTTCGCCTCTGTCATTGAACGAATATTTTCTCTTATTATTTCAAGGATTTGAAAAAAAGAATATTGCACGAGGAAGCGATTTCTTATAAATATATATAACAAATTCTTAGGGTTACCAAACGTCTCGAAAGAGATGAATTCGAAAGCCATAGAGCCCAAGGTTCGCGATACATCTTTACTGATGGTATTCAAGGGAACATAATAATAGACAGGCGTAGCACTCAGGTGTATGGGCCGCGCCTGACCCAGTATGTAACCTATGCAAGTGTCATAGGCTCCATTACACTGAACGTCGCATATGTTGGTATGCCGTGAGACTCGGCGCTTCTGATTCAACAATCGAGACTGCGTCGTTTACTGGTGGTTACGTATGTAGGTTTCCATAGATTTAAATGTATTCCAGCTATGATAATTTGGTATAGAGATAACACACTATTTACTGGTAAGTTTAAGGAGTTATTCAAGTGTTTACAATAGAAATCAAGACGCCGTCACGAGGGTTTTTCTTAATTCTGTCTATATTTCAATAAGGGCCCGGGCTTGATGTGGACTTTTGTCCGTGACTAGAGCCTTCAACTTAAAAAAAAAAAAGTTAAACTACCGCTGCCTGAGGCTCAATCGTCCACCTCCCTAGGGCCTAGACAAGAACCCTCACTTCGCCCTCGACTTCGCCTTTGTAAGGACGTGTGTGACATGTAAGTCGTATAGTAGAACTGGTGTCTGATATATGACTTTCATACGGGACCGCAAGCTCGAATACACACACACACACACACACACAAGTGCCTTTGAGGAGAACCCTATGTGTTGTAAACTCTGTAAACCATAAGAGTTTACCGTACCACCGTGATAGTTTATACCAACTGTTGCCAAAATTGAGAGAAATTTTAGCGCAATGGTTTCGTTTCAAAGCAAATACTACGTGCAGTGTGTAATACTTATCAAAAAGATTACGTTAGTTTTCGAAAAGTTGATACAAACATAGGATATATTTTTTGGGGGGAAACAAAAGACAGCTTGTGGCTTGTGAACGGTCCAGCACGAGTTAGAAAATAGTAGGAACAGAATCTGAGTGTAACCTGTGCTCGTGTTTGTGTTACGGATGCCTGAACAGTTTGGTTGAAATGCTTGCACAGAGTGATCAATGTGGTATGGATGTTGGTGTTATTTTTCAAATATATAGTAGAAATATTATTGGTAAAACTACCGTTTCGGACATCCACCTGTTTGGAAGGTGTAATTATGTTTCTAGACGGATTTTTGATATGTTCAACCAAACCTAACAAATTTTGCTGGATGTCCGAAACGGCAATGATACCGAAATAGTTATATATTATCTTTGAATACTAAATTCATGTTTTTTTCTTGTTGCAGAGACCTTTCAAGAGTGCGGTGGATGTGGTATAGACTATAGTGATTATTTGTAATTAGTGAACGATTTAGTGCTAATATTGGAACATTTGCAAATATGTGAAGACTGTACGGGAGAGTGATACAAATTGACTTGTGATTAGTAACTGGGCAGAAAAATAACCTTCATAGTGATTACAGATACTGCAGGTATAAAGGTTGATGAAAAGTGTATGTCCTGAACTGGCAACTTTAACAATTAAAGCGAGTGGGCAACACAGTTTGGTAACATTCATTGTAACATTTCTTATATATATAATATAATCTTAAGAAAGATAGTACCTGACAGTATTGTGATTATATGGACATTTTTTTAAAACTGAATAATTTCTTGAAGGTTGGTCTCGTTGCTCGCGATAATTGGTCGAACCAGCTCTACACAACTGTTGGGCGATGGGAGGTTAGTAATATGATTATTGATTTATCTCATACCACTCATGTTTCATCTAGTTTCATGATATGTGCCAAACGGAAGATGAGTAATATGATCACCTATCTCTTTCATGTCACTCATGTTTCATTTAGTTGTATGTCATGTAGCTGAGCGCAAAGTGAGTAAAATGATTATTGATTTATCATATATGCTACTTATGTCATTTAGTTTGATGTTATATACCGAATACTGCGTGTGATTGAGCAATCATGAAGAATATCTTAGACCAAATGGCATCAGGTCACTTTTAAGGTTATTTAGATATCCCATAGCCCACTGTATCTTCATATAGGGCCAGCTGAGGCTGGTAGATGGCGTTAAATCTAATGCTCCCTAGTACTCCACTTCACCCTCCAACATATGGACACTTAACACGACCTAATAGTTTCTGTAGGTAAGATTTAAGGGAAATTTGTGACAAAAGCAACTTGCAAACACATCCTGTAGCAAACTGAAATATATCTTTTTATTCAGCAGTGTGTTGTGGTGGGGAAATGCAAAGGTCGACAAATTCCCTGATCTGGCTATTTGCTGGAGCAAAGGTGTATGAATATTAATGAGTACATGTATTTTGTTTCGGATTCACTTAAGACATGTGCAAAAATGTTTTTATTATGAACTCTTTGCGAAGTAGGACATTTTGAGCCATTCAATGGCGTTGTACATTTGAAATTGTTTCTTTTAATTTTCTAACACTTTTTCTTTTAAGCTAACGTTTCAATGATTCAGTTTGTCAACACTTTACCATGACATCCTTTCAGGTTTCAGCGTTACGTAATCCCAAAAGAATACTTTGATAGCCCACTGACAGGATGTGTATACATGAGAAAAGCTAACCTCGTCTCGCAATAATATTTTCACTCTGAGAATTATATATATATATATATATATATATATATATATATATATATATATATATATGTGTGTGTGTGTGTTTGTGTGTGTATAAGAAACGCGTTCGGTAAAAAGCACATCACAAAACACATAAAAGTAAGGTAAAACACTAAAATCAATACAAATTAACAATATCATGAAAGATAGCGTGAGTTGCGATCTAAATACAAAATATTTTGCATTTAGATTGTACCGCTTTTAGTTTTTTACCTTACTTTTATGTTCTATGCACTTTTTTTTTTTTTTTTTTTACCGAGAATTAAAGCATCAAACTTAAGAAGTCACTAGTCACAGTCTTCTCTCTGATCACCAGTGTGGCTTCCGTAAGGCAAGATCCACTTGTGATATTCTTTCCTATCTTATTAATGTCTGGTCATCATCCCTGAAAGATTATGAGGAATCCTATGTAGTTGCCATTGACATATCCAAAGCTTTTGACCGGGTGTGGCACCGGGGTCTCATCTAGCTCCCCTCTTTTGGCTTATTGGCTTGCTTCCCTCACTTTGCTCCCGATCTGTTTCCGTAGTTGTTGATACATCAGCCTCTTCCCCTTTCTCTAACAACAGCAGCGTCCCTGAAGGTTCTGTCCTGTTTTATAAACTTTTTTTTCCTATTCAACAACGACTTCCTTTCTTCCACAAATAACCAAAAGCACTCATACGCTGACGACTCAACACTGCATTCCTTCACACCCTTCAATTCTGCTCCTTCTTCTCTCACTCGATCTGCATCTCGTTCCGACACAATTTTCTTAATAGATTCAGACTTGGACAGGATGTCTCATTTGGGTAGACAAAATCTGGTTTAAGTTTAGTGTTTCCAAGACTCATCTTCTACCCAACTCTATCGAAAATTTCTCACATCATTCCTCTCTCCTTGGACGGTTTTGTAATTCCACCTTCTGATTCAGTGAACATACTTTGTCTTACTGTAAGATCGCTCTATCTCGAAAATTCCACGTTAGAGAGGTAACTAACTCTGCCTCTAATAAACTGAAAGTCCTATTTAGATGTCGGAATTTCATTTCTTCCGAACAGTTAGTTGTTCAGTTTATACAAAGGATTGATCCGTCCTTGTATAGAGTGCTGTTCTCACATCTGGGGTCCTAGATCTACATCCTTACTTTAGGAGTTGAGTCGAAAGCGGTCCGACTTATAAACTGTCCCAGGCTAACTTCAAGCCTTGACTCGCTTGCCCTACGCGCTAAGGTGGTTCGCTTTTCCTCTTCTATAGGTATTACTTTGGCTTTTTGTTCCTGAGAACTTGCTAGTTGTGTGCCCACACCACTAACTAGACCACACAATACTCGGCAAGCTGCTGCGTCATATGATTGCTGTATGGCCGTTGGCAACTCAGGGATGGGCCGTTTTGATAACTGTTATTTTCCCTACATGGCAAAGTTTTGGAACTCTCCACCCTCTCATGTCTTTTCCAAAAACTATGACATGGCACATTTTGAATGACGACAGGTTTTTCACTTCCTCTAAAATTCGTAAATACTTTCCCTTGTCATTTCTCTTTCCGTTTCATTAACCTTTCCATATTTCAATCAATGCCTGGCCTTAATGTGGAGTTTTGTCCGTGACTGGAGACTCAAACACAAAGAAAATAATCACGTACAAGGAACATATACGACAAGATGATAGAACAGGAACAATAGTCAAAATACGCAGACCAATAGATGCCATCGCAGTTTGCTTCTACGAATGCATGGCTCCAGACGAGTCGAATTCAAAGACCATCTGTCTGACAACGCGTTGGACCCCGCCAGTAACGCACGGTGTATGTGATCCCGTGTGTTATCCCTCTGGGAGTCTCCAGATGCAAACTATGTCCAAGTAATCAATATCTTTTGTATGTCATGTGGTGTGGAAGCTTTGATGTTATATTAGATAAATTCATGACTATGTTGGTCCATTACCGCAGTTGATGGCTGGTTAACTAACAGTTAGATATCAAAATCATCAAATTATACCTCTAAGATGATATGTGCGGTACACGAAATGATTTGTTGAAGGAATTATTATAGTTACCCATATTGATCATGGTCGGAAAGCTGTCGGCAAAAACAAAAAGAAAAACGAATAGCTCTAAAAGAAAGAGAAAGAAAATGTAGATATGTAGATTCCAGTACTTCATCATCTGTCAGTCTGTCAGAAAAGAAACACATTTAAGTGACAGTAAATTCGAGTCAAGAGAAAGAGAAAAAAAAAAAAACCCTCAAATGGTTGTGGTGAAGAATGAAGCTGCCCTTCTCTCCATTTGGGGAGGCAAGTATGGTCGGGTGGTGCGGCTGTTGACCGGAATCGTAGACTTCCACTGGCGGTCAGCCTCCCCATTCCCCATTTATTTATATTGGCCATGAAAATATTTATACAGCTGCCCCCACATTTATATAGCGTGGCAGGGGAGAGAGTGAGAGAGAGAGAGAGAGAGAGAGAGAGAGAGAGAGAGAGAGAGAGAGAGAGAGAGAGAGACTCCCGCTGAACGATTCCCATAATATTTCATGCATGTTTCTTCTGTACGCGAAGGGCCGTGCCCACAGGAAGTGCGTATTATCACGCAGGGAAAATGCGTATGATTCTTATTGGAATTATCATGTATCTGTGGCCGGATGTGTTAGAGAAGGTGGAGGAAGGGGGCTGGCGAGGGAGGGGATTATCACAACGCTGGATGTTGTAGAGTTGAAATGGTTCTTTATGTGTGGAAATAATATACAGTTTTGACCCGAGAAACGCGTTCCGATATGTTTATACAGGGGGGGTCCCTTGGGGTGAGCCAACAGACCAGACCCCTGGTTTTCATATTCATCCTATCTGCCCATAAGTCTTGCATCCAACCAACATTTACTATACTGTCGGCCACACAGGCTGTATTTAAAACAGTAGAGTGTTACAGCCTGACGACCAAATTATCAAAGTTTAGTTCATAGTTGTTCAAAATTTATCCTTATCGAAAAGAGGTTTCGAGTCCGTTTCGTCTTGTCTTTACTTCTAGAATTTTAGGGACATAAACCAACACGATATAACATTCCTGGGTGGCTGGTGGTGGTCTACAGAAGCACGGGTGAAATCTTGCGAGTTCTCGCAGGCCAGGACAACTGGATTGCAAGCGTTATTTTGCTCTAGCAATACCACCCCAAGAGGACTGTGAGGGGTCTACTGTTGTGCCGACAACACTGTCACAACGATATGTTGCTCCGGTGAGGTCAGGCAAGCTTAGCAACATTATAAAAAAAGAAAAAAGAAAGAAAGAAAGAAAAGAAAAGGGAGTTTTCACCCACTTTGGTAACAACACTACCACAACAAAACACAGTATAGCAAAGGTTTCCCCCCCCACTCAGGCAACACAGAATGAAACACAGAGCCTGTGGAAGTTTTGCGCCGCTCTTTTCACACTACCACAAATAGAAAACAGAAAGATAGCGTGAAGGTGTCAGCGGCTCTGGCAACAAAATTACCACCAAATCAACAACTAGGTAGTGTGCTAGCGGAGTGACGGTGTCTTGCTACTGTGGAAAAGGTTCCACGGCTAAACTCGAGACTGGAGAGGCTATCACTCCACTCTTGCAACATTTGCCACAAACAAAAAAACGGACGTGTATATCTGTGTCACACTCTACATGTTGGGTAGAAGTTTAGCACAGCATAACACTGCAGTGCACAGATGTAGTAGCTGTTTATGCTGGCACTGTGTTAGAGGGGCAGATCAGAGGTTGGTCATGATCCAGGACGGTTTATTTTTGACTTGTTGGAGTGGTAGTGGGGCGGGTGGTGAAAATCTTATGTAGTGGTGATGATGTACTGGTGGAGTCATGGAAATTCTGTATGTCTTTAGGCGTGGAGTGATAAAGGGGTGGTGGAGTAAATAAGCAGTGAGTAGGTGTAAATCCGAAGTGGTGGTGGAGTGATGGAGTCGTGTAGTAATGTTGAAATGGTGGGTTGATGGAGTGGTCTTGTGTTGGGAAGCGTGATGTTGAAGTGGAGGGGTGATGGAATGCTGATGTATTGTTGTACTGGTTGACTAACGGAGTGGTTGTGTGTTACAAGATGAAATGGTGAGGTGATTGAGTGGGGTGAATTCTGGTGGTGGTGAAGTGTTGCGATGCTGAGATGGTGAAGTGCTGTGGTGGTGGGGGTTTTGATTTCGATTGTGTTTCTGTGTTCGGTTGGGGTGATGAGGTGGTGGAGCGTTGAGTTGGGACCGGCTGGGGTTCGTAAAGTGCTGAGGTAATGGAGTCGCGAGGCGGTCCAATTCTGGGCTGGGTCGTGGTGCATTGCCTGAGTAGAAGTATTGTGCTGGAGAAGTGCAGGGCTGGTAGAGTGTCGGTGAAGTCATCGTGAGGATGGAGGAGAGCCGGAGTAGTGAAGATGTAGTTACTGGGTAATGAACGGGGTAATGAGTAGTGATGCAGTACTGATAAGGTAGAGTTAAGACTGAGGTAGATTGTTGTCAAGGAGGAATGGTAGAGCGCTTGGTATTTTCAAGACTCGATTTCCTTCTCAACGTAACATAAGAGAGATTTTGTTATACGACGTTTGACAAACGCAGAATACAAAAGTATTTTCGACGTTTCCAAAGTCTCTACTGGAGACTTGAGCTCCTACTTAAAAAAAGAAATATAAAAATAAAATCAAGTTAAGAGTTAGCTAGTCTATAATACAAAGCTTCAGAAAACTACCTCCCTCCCTATCACAACCAAAGCTCTGTAACATCTGAAAATGAAATGAGAAAAGCATTTTTTTCCTCTTTAAATGAAAAGCAACTCAGCACCGACAACATACGCGCGTCTGCCATAGTAAATACAACATGGGAAAAATACAGGAATGAAAGAATGAGAAGTAAAACAGAGGTTAAGAACAAGGCGATACAGGGGGAGTGAGCGCGGGTTCAGAATCCTCATAGCACGTAACGATGTCAAGCATCGCTATGATACGGACGGACACCTTCACCTCCCCCGCCTCATCTCCCTACACGGACGATGGTACACGGTGCACTGGGAAACGGACGACCCAAATATGATGGTGCACTGGGAGCTAGACGTATCCCCCAGGTACAACGGTACATGGTACACTGGGAAACGGAACCTAAGCAACGTGGTACATTGGGAGACACATGTAGCCCCCAAATAAGACGGTGCACTGGGAGACGGACGGACCCCCCCCCTACAGATGTACCTACATACAAAGTACACAGCACAAATGCGTCTGTCTGAGCGTACGCTAATGGTTACGAACGCATACCTACACAACACACCCAGGGCGTGTGTATACATAAACATATACATTAGCTTACACAGCACGCACACAGACATACAGACACGTGCACACATAGTTGCATTCCCCACTCCCACACGCACACTCACTCCTCTCCCATACATTCATCCCCTGTCTACACACACACACTCACTCACACCCTCCCCCACAAACACACCCTCTCCACATACACACTCACTTCCCCCCACATGCTCATCCCCTCCCCACACACATGTACTCACCCCTCCCACACAAACACACAATCACCACCTCCCTCCACACCGAATCACCATCCTGCACACTCACACCCTCTCCCACACACATACACACTCCCCCCCTCCCACACACACACACAAACACCCTCCCGCACGCCACTGCCCTCACCACCCTCCCAACAGGAATGAGGCACTACGGCCAGGCCAGAGAAACGACCTGTTTGCTGGCCCGCTCCCCAGCAGCTGCCTCCGGGAGCCAAGACAAACTATCCACAGCAACGAAGACTTGCTTAACGAAGAGTAAATGATGAAACAATTAACGAGATTTTCCTTATGAGGGGATATATTAGCAACAGGGTTAAATGGCTAAAGATAACCGTTTAACGAGGGACATACAGCCAAAAGGAACGGTAAACTGTAAATAGTTAACGAGTACTTCTTAACGAGGGATAGATTAGCAACACGAACGATATATGTTGAAATGGTTATTGAGAATTGCTTAACGATACATAAATAGGCAAAGGAAAGGTAGATGATGAAATGGTTAACGAAAACTTTTAAACAAGGAATAGACAAGCAACTTGAATGGTTTATAATGAGATATTTAACAAGAACTTCTTAACGACTGATAAATTAACAACGGGAACGATTAATGAAATGGTTAAGTGGAATTACTAAGTGAGGAGTAGATTACCAACAGGAAGAGTTAATGATAAAGTAGCGAGAAGAAATGTTCAACGAGATAGATCAGCAACAGGAGCGTATATGACAAAGTGGTCCACGGGAACTGCTTAACGAGAGTTAGATTAGCAATGGGAACGGTTGTTGATGAATAAGATTGCAAGAGCTGCTTAACGAAGTAGTTCCATAACAGGAACCATCTATGATGAAATTAGTTAGTGAGAAATGCTTAACGAGACGGATTGGCAAGAGGAACAAAAATGACCGTTTAACGAGATCTGCTCAACTAGCGTTAGATTAGCAACAAGAACGGGTAGTGATGAGACGATGAACGAGATGAATTCAAGAGGTAGTTTGCTAACAACGACAATGGATTATGCCAAACAGGTGGGTGATGATAAGGTAATGATCAGCGGACGACAACTAACTGCCTGTTGTGAGTGAGCAGATGCGTTGGTTTGAACGGTAATAGATCAACGATGAATAGGTCTTGCAACTTACAGATGGGCTTTGTGATGAGTCACTGAGATGGATGATTGACGATGAACTGGATAACAAAGGATGAGTTGGTGAGTAACATGTGGAGTTGAGGTGTGGGGTTGGGGGCTCAGTGAGAGGGGAGGGAGGGAGGGAGGGAGGGAGTGAGGGAGGGAGTGAGGGAGGGAGGGAGGGAGGGAGGGGGGGAGGGAGGGAGGGAGGGAGGGAGTGAGGGAGGGAGGGAGGGAGGAAGGGAGGGGGTGGCATGCCTGGGGAGGGGGCATGTTCAACGATAGGCGAGTTAACTCCCTTGTGAGCAGGACGGAACGACCCT
>JAYMFT010275554.1:0-10564 GCA_038088735.1 Panulirus argus
AGATATATATATATATATATATATATATATATATATATATATATATATATATATATATATATATATGGGTTTCCAGACTGCATCTGCATGTGCTTACGCTGCAAGTGAAAAGTCACCTTGGTCGAGGCTATATTATCATTTGTTGACGAAAGTTCAGTCTCGTCGAGGAACTTCTACTGCAAAGGAGTCCTCATATCCCTTCTGCTGTAGGTAACGCAAACTTTGGGCTCCAGGAGATGGGATGAGTCAAGTGCCCTTATAGACGCACACACTGAAAGGAAGGTTCAGCATGCATTCATATAAAGAGCATTGCAAAGCATCTGACAAGGTACAGTGGTGGGATGCAGGTACCTTTTATTCAATATACACTCATGTATTACTGATCTGGTCACCTCACGTATGTATGCCTGGGCTGAGGTGTGTACATGTTGCAAGAGCAGACTAGGGGCCCCAAGTATTCAGAATGTAGACAAACACACATGACAGGTCGAGCAGGTACACATTCACACATAAGCATATGTATTCATAGGGCAGAAGAAGAACATCGACTCCCTAAACCCGACCACAGCACCCGACTCCATCATCCTGACACGACCACCCGACTCCCTCATCCCGACCCAACCACCCAACCCGACTCCCTCATCCCAACCCGACCGCCCCTCAGTTCAACAAGTAACAGCATTATGAATTGTTGGACAACCTGGGATGCTGAACCTCACAGCATCATTCTGTATGACTTTAACCTGTTGTAAGAAGCAATGTTAGGCAGGTGTAAGGCTTCCTAGTCGATGACAGATCTCATCTACAGGATATATAGGGTTTTTGCAATGCTTGTACTAACTCCAGCCATGTAACCTTCAACGAGCGATATCAGAAACAAACTTTATTCTTTTGGTTATCAATATAGCTAGTCGTTGGGAGGAGCCAGTTGTCACACCCAATAATTCTGCCCTCATATCTGGCTTGCTCTCCATTCTCTCTCAACTAAAGTGGAATCAAAGCTCTCCGTGTCATTAATTAATCTCTCCTCTTCCTTACGCCGCAATGTTACTGATCTCTCTTTATTCCATAGAAATCAGAGTGACCATTGTTCTCGTGAGTTGTCTGCATGTCCCCCCTGCCAGATGGTCTGGACCTGTGGCACGCGTTTGGAGTCGGCCAATCTAGGACTGGCTGTAATGATGCCTCCTTCTCTCGAACGGATAAGCTGTGCAATTCTCTTCCTTGTCTTACCTTTCCCTCTTCACATAACCTTACTTTAAGAGTCAGGTCTACAAATACCTGCGCAGCCTCTGATTAATATTGGCTTTCTTTTCCTTTCATTTTTTTCTTTCACCCCGACATCATTCTAACAATATCAGAAGGTCATATGTAGCAACGATCTTCCAATCGTAACCGAGTACATTGCTCTTAACAGTTGAGATGCGTGGACCACACCGCTCAGGGCGGGGCGGTTGGCGGGATGGTCTAGGAGGCCTCGTACCCGATGTGGCCAGTTACTTCTATCACAGACATCATTTGTGTAAGTATTAAGTGCTTCCTTATCTCACTGCCAGACCCTGTATGGGTGTAAGCCTTAATGAAGAGAGTAGAAGCGAGAACTCTACCCTCTGGTGTACCATATTCAAAAGATTAGTGCCACAAATGCTCATCGAAATATTACTTTCGAGTTTCTATTAGATTTAAATTTCCCCGCTATCAGCGGCTACTGGATGGAATCAACCATGCTCATCCCGTGTGTCGGACCCCAGTGTGCAGGTAATCATGAAAAACTGTTACAAAGCTGATTCGTGACCTAGACATACAGATTCTCATGTAAAATCATCTGCTAAGTGCAAAAAATACGTGTAAAATTTCAGAATCTCAGGTATTCTATCATGAACAATAGGTGCTGTGTCATCTCTCTCACCCAAAGTTTATTAAGACGTGTCCCATAAAAATTCCATTTTTTCATAATAAAGACATCTCCAAATGGGCTGCATCGCCATTACAAACTATATCCAACCCTTAATCAAACAATGATATACTTTACTTTACTGATCTTACTTTCTCCACACATATACTGTTGTACTTGACGCATTGTTATGTCCGCGTCTGCTTGCTGAAAGAAGACTAGTTAGTTCCTTAATGATTACAGGTTTTAGTTTTCCGACAACCCAATGGCTAAAATCACAAACTTTATCATGCTCTCGGACACCTATATGAAAGGGAATCCACAAGAGGTTAATTTCTATACCTATACCAGTAATGCTCGCACATCTGCACGTACCTGGCTTCAGAGATCAGCATGTGCTATTCTAGTCTCAAGGTATTTAGGTCATGTAGCGAGGATAAGCAATCAGGAGTAATCAAAAATTTACGTGGTTGTGGTTTGCACCAGCTCAAGAGCGGTGAGTACGGCGCAAAATTCAGTCTGTAAGGCAGATCCTCAATTGTCTGTTCTAAAATTCGTATCCAGTTACAATGACAGCGCTTCCAGCCCTCCAAATGGCAAAGCTGAGAGAGACCTCAGTACAGATACTCTGTGTTACCTTATTTTCGGTCTGGAGATTCTGTAAGCGTTTAAAAGTTTTGACAACGTCTTCAAGGTGACGAGTTAAGTACCTGGACGGCAAAGGTGGCCGAACTGGCTGCTCCAAATTTATGTACAACTCATAAGACAGCCCAGCACCCCATCCAGCTTCCCGCGCGCCGACTCCATGAGAAACCGGTTGTTCAGGTATGGTGTCTCGGTTTACGACATCAAACATTGGCTTGAGGTACAGGTGTCTACATCTGTAGTGTTTAAAGAAGAACAATGTCGGGTGACACATCCTGAAGTCTGGGGCCACCATACCTGAGATATGATACACGGTTATCGAGAAAATGTCTTATAAAATTTACAGGAGCAAGAATTTAGGGAATGACTGTTGCTATAAACGGCAACTACATTATTGCGGCCATGCTCATCCTGTGACCGATAGTGCAAAAGGATTACAGAGATCACAGAGGAATAGATAATTATGACATAAATTGCCATAAACTTGTTTAATTAAGTACGCTTACTACTGAAGTAAATTTGACTGAGCTGGGTTAAGGTATGTGTATGACAGTGCGCGCTGTCCTGCTGCAGGCAAAGTACAGCTTACAAGATCCCTATCATATATAACTTTACGAGGCTTGAACAGTTAGTAAAGGGTATTAGTTTGGGACCCGTCATCCCATGCGCCCCCCCCCTCCCCCCCGGGCAGTGTCCACATACTCAGATGTGCGAGGGATTGCAATCGTTACGCCAATCCCGATACACGTATTTCAGTGTTGGACTGTCAATCGACACGAATATTTGACGAGTAATTCTGGATCTCTTTGCTTATATATTCACAAGATATCAACACTACCAGCCATATCTTTTCCTGAGTTTTGCACTGTTTTTGTTTAAGGCCGAATCCAGCTACGGACAGAAGTGCTCTTACACTAAGAGCACAAGAAAAAAAGTATAAAATAAAAATCTATGGATTAGGTGTACGACTTGTTTGTAAAGAAAAAGATGCAAGTCCCAGTCGTTAGGAGATACAGTAAACAGCTGATGGAGTGAAACATATCTTTGTTGAAAGCACTCCGCATTTTTTTTTTCTTTTATCGTGAAACAACAAATAATAATATGAGGGCGAGGCGCGCCGCACCTACTGCAGCACAGCTCGTAACGCACGAACAAGGACAGCCACCCATTTCAGGGGTTTGATATTTTTGTGACATTTTGTGTAATTTTTCTTCTTACATGAGCTGGGAAATGCTCAAAACCTGGCGAGCGCAAAATCTATTTCACTATGCCTTACCTAAATTACGTTAGAACGTTTCGTCAGCCGTGATGACACGGTCAGGGAGAATCTGTTCAAGATCTGCTTTCTGTCGGAAACAGCAAAAGTTGCAATGTGATTTAGGTTGGTGCTGTTGTGATAGGTACAGTAGCAGGATGCTGATGGAACCGTCAGAAAGGTACCAAGTCACTATAAATAACCCTTTACGATGTCAAAAACAAACAAAAATTCTTTATAAATTTATTGCACTAAACAGATTCCTCAGTTTTACAATCGGTCACGTAATTTCTAGTTAGTGATGGGGGTGAAGAGCTCCCGACATGTGGCCCTGACTACCACATCATGGTATTATGAAATCTAATGTACTGTTTCGACAGTAAGACCATACCACTCCAGGTTTGGGCACCTCACTTCTAAATACCTGGGAACATGTGTAACACTGACACTCTCACCGCCAACAACTATCGACGTCACTTCCACCAGTTCAATCCATGAAAGAACTACTACAACAAAGTCTTTGGTCAGGGAAAGGGAGGCGGGAAGTGACGTCATGCTCACTAGTTCTGCCAATGAGCAGGCCGCTTCCCCACCGTGCGTGGCAGATGTCACGGCAATGTACGCCACCACACTACTGTTTATTACTACCCTTGCCGTCCACTTCCCGCACTCCTTTGTATTTTCAGTTCTATGCCTGCGTCAGGTCCTGGCTGGGTCAGTGCATCTCTTGCCACACTCACCGTGGCCACACACGCTACCGCACGGGAAGACACGACAGGAAGCGGCGTGCGTACCATATGAAGAGCACATTACTGGACTAGTGAGGACTGGGGTAGAAGAGAAGAGACCCGGGTCAACGTCTCCTACCGGGTCGTCAGCCGGCCCTCACCACCGTCCCCGCCACCACCAGTTTCCCAACCCAAGTTTGCTCGCAGACAGGAGTTGGGAAATTTATACTCATGACTGAATTCAACGGCAAACAGCAACAGACATACATTATCTGTACCAGTAACTCTGAATCAGCGTAGTAGGTAAAGTGCCTTAGGGTATTTTCCAGCACAGCAATTTATCGGATTCTATACGGCCGTGTCAGCACACAACAACGTATTCCAGTCTAAAGAGAAAACGTGCTTTGACTTTTGTCATCATATCCAAAAAAATGTAGTTAGGCCCTACCCGAAAATTATCGCTTTATGATCTTAACCTCCGCAACTGGTAACGAGATAAGACTGCAAATACTTTAGATAACATTATCAACATTTAGCATGGTTTTCTGTTCGATTTCCTTTATGACCTAATTAACATGTATGATAAAAACAAACCTGATGATGTTAAATACTTGGATTTTCATAATGTATTACATAAAGTCCAACGTCAAAGATTACTATCAAAAGTTGTCACATGGTAACAGATGGGGTTGTACTTTGGTGGTTAGAAAATTGGTTAACTGGACGTAAACCAAGGCATCTTTTCACACACTAATGGAAAAATTCCCCCAATGAGCCTTTTCTCCTACCACAGTACTCAGCAGCATAGAGCCATGTTTGCCTCAAGAAACTAGGCCCTTTGAAGCCCCTTTTGCGGACTGTAATATTCCTTGTGAGCTTGATATCATCATGACGGTTATCATTTATCTCCACGCACATAAATGGGTCCCTCTGACAATTTATCCCGGTTGTGAACATTCCTTAAACTATGCCCCGACGTAAACAACAGCCAAGCCTCAGTTAGTTAGACGTAACAAGTGGTGTGTTAGGGGGATCAGGGACCGCTTCTCTTTCTAATATATACCAATGACATTGATAATGGGCTGCCTTATATTATACGAAAATCCACGGGCGTTACTAACCTGGGAGACAAAGCTGCAACACACACTGCAAGTTTAAATCAATAATTGCAGTATTACATATCGGTCATAAAAATGAGAAGGCAAACAACAGTATGAATGCCTTTGAGCTACAAAAGGAAAATACTCGTGGTATAAACTCAGATGAACTAAAGCCATGTAAGCAGTGCTCAGAAGCAGTCAAGAGGATTCATAAGAAGGGCATTCGAGGTCGGGTTTAAGAAAAAAATAATCACTACATTTCAACGGCGCCTTCCCACCTCAAATTCTGTGTTTAGTTTCAGTCACCCTGCTTGAAAAAGGCACAAAAAGAACAAAAAGCATACACAGACAAGCTACCATGATGATTCCTGGATTGACAAAAGTCCTACAATAGCCAGCTAGACAACTTATGCACATTTAGCTTTAAAAAAAAAAGGAATTTTGAGGAGAGTTGATACAAGTATGAAGAATAATCAAAGAATTTGATGATCCCGATCTAACCAGCTATTTATGGTTCGTTTGTGTCATTTTACACAAAAGTAAACTTTTTTTTTTACTTTGAGTGAGGAGAAGTACATATTCCTCAACCGGATTGTTAACATATGGAATGACTTACCAGTGAGAGTAGTTGAAAGCAACATTATAGATACGCTTGAGGACAGATTTAACAAATAGCTCAGGTTCACGAGTAACATTACTTGAGCCTCCTAAGTTACCTGCTTAATTTTCTCCTCTTCCGACACTAGTATGTGACTCTGTCTCAACCTATATGCCCTTCCCAAATACTATCACAGAAATACCTTTGTCTTGAAAACTTACACAAATAAAGTCTTGGATGTTACCGGACTCCACCTGTTCGAGATTACACCGCAAGTGAAAATTGCCCTTTGGCGAAGCTGTATCATTTGGAGTACAGTCTTGGCAAAGATCTTCCCACTCCAAAGGAGTCCACATTTCCTAGATACTGTAAGGAATGCAGCCTTGGGCTGCAGGAGCCTTTAAAAAGAGGTCCTGAGTAACACAAGGAATCTTTCTCAGGAAGACGTCCTGGGGCAATTATAAACACAAAAATAAAAGCAAAGTCTATTAAAATGAAAATGTTTCCACCATCACAAACAGCCTAATAAGGGACCAACAGTCAGATGTTTTCAGTCTTTTTTATGTTGCTGAGTAATACTAATTTTGTTTCCCTGATTTTGAGCTTTTAATAGATCATCATTGCAGTGGCTACAGCGCCTCTGACACCGGCAACACAAGAGGTGGCTGCTGAGACCGACAACAAAAGGATTAGCTGCAGTACTCCGGACAGTAATAACAAATGAGGGGGTTACAGGAGCCCTTACTGGAGCAACACAAGGGGTAGCCACAGTAGCCCTTACTTGAGTAACAAAATGTGTAGCCACAGTAGCCCTTACTGGAGTAACGCAAGGGGTAACGACAGCTGTTCATCCACCCCTAGGGGTTGGTCGATAAAATGGGTACCTGGCACAGGCTAGGGTATATAAATACATATAGCGTTAATGGGATGGCCTTGATTAGGTCCTTAGCTGCCCGTGCCGTCTCAGCTAAAAAAAAAAAAAAAAAAAAAAAAAAAAGGGGCATCTACCCCACAAACTGAATTGTCCGCCATACTTATCGCTCTTGAGTACATAGAAATCACAACCACAATTTGATAATCTCAGAGTATCCTCAGTAACTCTTCTCTCTGATGCCAGGTACACACACATATGTCAGCATTACTGGTAACAGGGTTCAAATCAAACTGTTGTGGATACCCTCTCAATATAAGCCTGCAGGAGAATGATCATTCTGACGCTTTAGCTACACTTACATTTGATAAGGAAGCTCTTGACCACAACATTCGGTTTTCAAATACGTCTGTAAACTGTAAGCAAGAAGAAACTAACAGATCTGTCTGAACCAAACGGGCAACAGCAGATCCGTTTTCCATCACAATGAAAAGCGTCAATGTAAAATCTTTTTGCGAAGAAAGTATGGAGCTCACCTGACCACTAGACTACAACATGTGTACATGTGTTCACTGTGGCTTTAGATTATTTCGAGATGTTACTCATACTAACAGTAAAGACTGCAGCCAGAGAGATGGACACACAACAGTCTTAAATTGTGAAAACATTGACCTTTTTAGGGATAGTTCCAAACAAACCCTGCAAGAAAGTGCACGTCTTAATGGTAAAGTACCTGAAATTTGAGACTGTACCACTTACACCAAGCAGACAATCAACTACAGGCAAAACTCAGTTTGCATAAATAAACTGTAAAAGTTTGTAAGTATCTGGCCACTGGAGCATGACTTAGACCCATTGTGACCACCATAATCTCTCAGCGCCACCGCTCACAGCACAGTATGGGCTGCGCAATAAAGTAGCCGTTGTCGATAGCGGCACAAATCCAATTACAGACCCACGGGGCCACAGCATGGAACCAACACCCTGAAGGATCACAGGAGCAACGCCAACGCGACAGATCAATCCCTGAACGAAATGTCGGGGTAGAAGACCTCCCAAACCGTGGTAAGGTTTGCAGCGGTGATATAACATGCAGCGCTGGTGCTTACAGCAACGTTGGCACTTGATCACAGAAACATATCTAGTAACAGCCTGCGCAGCAAGTCGCAGCGGCACAGCATACAGCGGCGGAGCATCAAGTAGCGAAGGCACAGCATGTAGCAGCGAAACACCAAGTCGCAGCAGCACAGCATATAGCGGCGGAACATCAAATAGCGGAGGCACAGCATATAGCGGCGAAACATCAAGTAACGGAGGCACAGCATGTAGCAGCGGAACATCAAGTAGAGGCGGCTCACCATATAGAAGCGGAACATCAAGCAGCGGCGGCGCAGCATGTAGCAGAGGAAAAATAAGTAGCGACGGCTCACATGTAGCAACGGAACATCAAGTAGCGGCGGCGCAGCATGTAGCAGCGGAACATCAAGTAGCAGCGGCGCAGCATATAGAAGCGGAACATCAGGTAGCAGCGGCACAGCATGTAGCAGCGGAACATCAAGTAGCGGAAGCACAGCATGTAGCAGCGGAACATCAAATAGCGGTGGCGCAGCATATAACAGCAGTACATCAGGTAACGGTGGCGCAGCATCTAATTGCGGAACATCAAGCAGCGGAGGCACAACATGTAGCACCGGAACATCAAGTAGCAGCGGAGCAGCATATAGCAACGGTACATCAATTAGCGCCAGCGCAGCATGCGGCAGCGGAACATCAAGTAGCGGCGGCGCAGCATGCAGCAGCGGAACATCAAGTAGCGGGGGCACAGCATATAGCGGTAAAACATCAAGAAGCGGCGGCGCAGCATGTAGCAGCGGAACATCAAGTAGCGGCGGCGCAGCATGTAGCAGCGGAACATCAAGTAGCGGTGGCGCAGCATGTAGCAGCGGAACATTAACTTGTAGCGGCGCTGCATGTAGCAGCAGAACATTAAGTAGCGGGGGCATAGCATGTAGCAGCGGAACATCACGTATCGGGGGCACAGCATATAGCAGCGAAGGCACATCATGTAACAGCGGAACATCAGGTACCGGGGGCACAGCATGTAGCCGCGAGAACGTTCCATCAAGTAGCGGCAGCGCAGCATGTAGCAGCGGAACATCAAGTAGCGGAAGTGCGCATGTAGCAGCGGAACACCAAGTAGCGGGGGCACAGCATGTAGCAGAGGAAAATCAGGTAGCGAGAGCACAAGCATGTGGAAGCGGAACATCAAGTAGTGGCGGTGCAGAATATAGCAGCGGAACATCAAGTAACGGCGGTGCAGCATGTAGCAGCGGAACATTAAGTAGCGGCGGCGCAGCATGTAGCAGAAGAACATTAAACAGCGGCGACGCAGCATGTAGCATTGGAACATCAAGAAGCGGCGGTGCAGCATGTAGCAGCGGAACATCAAGTAGCGGCAGTGCAGTATGTAGCAGCGGAACATCATGTAGCGGCGGTGCAGCATGTAGCAGCGGAACATCAAGTAGCGGCGGTGCAGCATGTAGCAGAGGAACATTAAATAGCGGCAACGCAGCATGTAGCAGCGGAACATCAAGTAGCAGCGGCGCAGCATGTAGCAGTGGAACATCAAGTAGCGGCGGTGTAGCATGTAGCAGAGGAACATTAACAAGCGGCAACGCAGCATGTAGCAACGGAACATCAAGTAACGGCGCCACAGCATGTAGCAGTGGAACAACGAGTAGCGGCGGCGCAGCATGTAGCAGCGGAACATCAAGTAACGGCGCTACAGCATGTAGCAGTGGAACAACGAGTAGCTTCGACGCAGCATGTAGCAGTGGAACATCAAGTAACGGCGCAACACCATGTAGCAGCGGAACATCAAGTAACGGCGCCACAGCATGTAGCAGCGGAACATCAAGTAGCGGAGGCACAGCATGTAGCAGCGGAACATCAAGTAGAAGCGGCGCAGTATGTAGCAGCGGAACAACAAATAGCAGCGGCGCAGCATTCACACCGGAACATAAAGTAGCGGCGGCGCAGCATATAGCAGCGGAACATTTAGTAGCGCCGGCGCAGCATGTAGCAGCGGAACATCAAATGGTGGAGGCGAACCATACAGAAACGGAACATCAAGTAGCGGAGGCACAACATGTAGCAGCTGAACATCAAGTAGCGGAGGCACAACATGTAGCAGCTGAACATCAAGTAGCGGAGACACAACATGTAGCAGCGGAACATCAAGTAGCGGCAGTGCAGTAAGTAGCAGCGGAACATCAAGTAGCGGCGGAACAGCATGTAGCAGCGGAACATCAAGTGGAGGAGGCGAACCATACAGAAGCGGAACATCAAATAGCGGAGGCACAACATGTACCAGCGGAACATCAAGCAGCGGCGGAACAGCATGTAGCAGCGGAACATCAAGTAGCGGCAGTGCAGTATGTAGCAGCGGAACATCATGTAGCGGCGGTGCAGCA
>JAYMFT010275576.1:0-10235 GCA_038088735.1 Panulirus argus
ATATTTCAATTAGGGCCCGGCCTTGATGTGGACTTTTGTCCGTGACTGGAGCCTTCAACATAAAAAAAGAAAAAAGTGATCAAAGACATCACCTTTTGCCCAAGACTTTTCCTGAGCAAGATCATAGATCTCACTAGTATTCATATTTACCTCTGACAGATCAGTGGCTGACCCGAGCTCAGTTTGTACCTTCCGTAGAGTAACTAACATGAACAAGAGCAAACTTAACATGAACCGGAAACTACTTAGGCTAAGGCTAACATACACACACACACACACACACACAGAGTCAGTATCTGGGCCCGACAGTGGTAGCCAGCAGTAAGTAAGTAGCCAAGGAGGAGGCGACCACCACCACCCAAAGGCTATCTGTCCTTGGCCAGGGTTCGCGACCTGTTTTTACTCCTTGGAAAGTTTAAAGTCATTATCATATAGATAACGTCTCAGACCCATTAACCGCTAGGAACATGTTTGGATATCTATGATGCTAAAGTTTTTACCTTTTTCCCTTTCTTATTTTTGGCTGTCTTTAAAGATACCCGGAGAATTCAAACGAGTCAATGAGCTGTGGTGAATTTCACTATAATTATCGAAGATTTTCAGCTTGACGGTGATGATGCGTAGTGTCGTTGTCCTTTCAGGGTTAAAAGATAGATATGGAGGCGGACGGTAGGCTCACTGTGCTAAGTAAAGATAAGGGACGGGATGTCAGGGTATAGAGAGCCAAAGAAAATGTGATGATACGTAATGGAAAAGGAAGAAATAATAAATGAGATGCAGCGCTAAGGTGAAGAATGTGGAAAGAGAAGGGAAAGATGAAGGGACAGAAATGATAATCGGCATTATTAAAACAAGCCATAAGTTTAGAGATAACTTAAACAAATAGGGGCTCAAATTTAAAAGACACAGAGACTTAGCGAGAAAGAATCGAGGGTACAGAGGTGATGATAGAGAGAGAGAGAGAGAGAGAGAGAGAGAGAGGGAGAGAGAGAGAGAGGTTTGAGAAAGCACAATATACAACAGTAAGAAGGAAATATATATCAAATACATTGCAACAATGGGGTAGAGACAAAGAAAGTAGAACAGAGAAGGGACGGAAGGAACAGAAAAAGGAAAATAGAGATAGACAGATAAGGCAAAATCCTTTGTATTTATTCCCTATCTGAGTTCGGTATTTACTTAGCCATATTTTTGGGGATCGGTTTCACTGATCTATCGGTTCTTCTGACGTTCTAGATAAAGGAAATGTTGCATGCAAGGCTGCTCTGTGTTTGAGAGATAGGAGATAGCTTTTATAGAGAGAGTGTTTGACCAAAGGTTTGGGCAGTTTTGTTTTCAGGGATAAACATTCAAACGTTTATGCCAAGTGTTTGCAGGTGTGAGAAAGACAAACGTTTTTTTTTTTTTCCCACGTGTTGTCAGGCATGAGAAGTCAAACGTTTGCATAACAACAGAACTTTTCTGTTTTGTGTTGTAGGTCTTGCCAAGAATCGAGGGTCAAGCCTGTGTATCAAGTGCTGCCAGGTATGGTCAATCAAAGGTTTGTATCAGGTATCAAGAGGTAAACGTTTGTATCAAATGTTGCCAAGCATGAGATGCCAAACGTTTCCATCAAGCGTTGCCAGAAATAAACAGTCAAACGTTTGCATCATATGCGTTGCCAGAAGTAAACAGTCAAACGTTTGCATCACATGCGTTGCCAAACACGAGGTTTAGAACGTTTGTATCATGCGTTGCCAGATATAAACAGTCAAACGTTTTTGTATCATGTGGTGCCAAGTATTACGCACGAGTCAAACTTTTGTATCACATGTTTGCCTGCTTTGTGCAAGGCTGAGAAATAAGATTGCGAATGGAATAAGAGGATGAAAAACTGTATCAGAGATGGCGCCAAAGAAGACAGATGGATGATAGAGAAGGAGTGGAAGTATATGAGAAGAGACCTATACAATTCGGGTCGATTGGTGGGGGGATTTAAAACAGATGTTGAGGTGTGGCAGTTGAAGATGTGGTGGAAATATAGGAGTGGTAGTGGCGTGCGTGTATGTATGTATTTCTTTTTAACTGGGTGGTCAGGAGGGGAGAACAAGGAAGGCGTGGGACAGGGGAAGAAAGGAAGGAACAGTCGAGAAAAAAAACAAAAGCAAAAGATAGTCGTAGTGTGTGAGAGAATGTGTGGTTTAGGTTTTACTGAAGGGTGTGAGAGGTTTGCTGGATACGTGTTTTTGTTTGTTTTATTTGTATATTCCCGGCAGACTGGATGTGTGTGTGTGTGTGTGTGTGTGTGTGTGTGTGTGTGTGTTTCGTTATGTTGTTCTTCGCTGGTTTACGAAGAAAATTGGCTGAGCTAAACATTGTTTATTGTGTATATCGATGTCTGACTGGAGCCTACCTCTCTCTGGGCTCTGAGGCTCCGGGGGAAACCAGGTATATGAGAGGCTCCGTGGATTACCAGATGTATATGGGAGAGGCTTCTTGCTCACCAGGTATAGAGGAGGCTTCCGTGGCTACTAGGTATAGGAGAGGATATAGCATTGCTTCCGGCGCGGGGGGAGGGGAGGTCGAGCGTGAACGCTCGAGATAAGTGGCTGCCATTTGGGGAGAAGGCTCCTCTCCCCTCACCCCCAAGTCTCTCTCTCTCTCTCTCTCTCTCTCTCTCCTGGCACCTGCTAGTACTCCGATGGGAAATCTCCTCACTCTAACCCTAAGGACCCTTCAATTACTTTCCTGTAGCCTTTATCTTATTTCCCTCTTTTTTCATATAAAACATTAACGAAACGCGAGTTAAAGCAAACGTATCTTTCATTGGTTACAGTAAATCCTTTTTGTCGAGTGCGCTGCGATCTTCGAGGCATTCCCACCCCCCACGTACACTACACAGTCCTCCTATTCCTCATCACCCACCCACACCCACAGCTGTTGTGTCCACCTTCGTCTTGCAGATGGCCTGGAAGCGAAGAGTGAACGGTGTCCGACCAGAAGGGCGTCTGACATGGCCCTCCTCAGGACGCCGTCGAACTGCTGTGAGAGAGACCCACATATATATATATATATATATCCCTTCTTGTGCGAGAGGACTGTGCTGCTCCTGCTGTCGCCGTCACTCCTGCTGCCGCTGCCGCTCCTGCTGCTGTCCCTCGCTTCTGCTGCTGCTGCTGCTGTTGCAAGGTTCATAACTGGGGGGGGGACTGAGGTCCGTGCGGAGGAAAGAATAGTGGTGCACAGAGGGCAAAGAAGCCAGAGGGGAGAAGGGATAGAGAAGCGAGAGAGACAGAGAGACAGAAATCCATCTTTCTATCTATTTATATGTCTATATTTCTCTGTCTCTCTGTCTGTCTGTCTGCCTGTCTCTGTCTACCTCTCTCTCTAAGTATATATATTTATGTACACGTATAAATGGCTAACCCTCCTGAGAAGGTGTTGGGAGAGGTCGCTTCACACACCACAATGTTTACATAAAAAGGCTTTCTCAAACGTAAAGCTTACCGAGAAATACCGCTCAGAGGGAAACGACGCACTGACCAAAAAGCTCTCTAGACTGGTGGACCAGATAGCTATACAACGACGACCGGAGGAAACTCACCGTCTTGGACGAACGAAAGAAAGAAAGAAAAAAAAAAAGAAAACTGTTGGTTGGAAGATATGTCAAAGACCTGTCGTTCCACAGTGGTGGTGTGCAGGTCCTGTTAGGAACGAGAAGCCGACTAGCTGGGAGACTTTTTTGAGGGCTTGAACCCCAATGTTTTTTTTGAGTCATATTTCAACATGTTCCAGCTAGAATATCAGGCGAAACAACCAAACGTATATTGTCAATAGTGTATATGACTGTATATATATATATATACATACGCGTGAGTCTGCAAATACATGCCTGCATTTGTACAAATAAATATTCAATTCAAGGGAAACTTTCCTCACAAAATGCAGTAAAAGGACTCATTTGTATATCCGTCCCGCTCATCATATTGCATCTTCTTGATTTACTGTCATCACTCGAGGTTCTCAGGTAGGCTAACTTACGTACCATCGCAAATCAGAAGCACAAGTGGGCCTCCAGAACTTCCCAGCGACAGGATGGAGGAATATGATGCAGAGGTCCAATTGTACTCGTAGGAGAATTCTTTATACAAAAGACGTGTGCTCTCTTGCAGACGATTCTTTGCAACTGAACAATGAGGCACTGACCTTCCCACCCAGCAAGTGAAAAATGCTATCTGTTGGCTTGAAGTTTGACACTTACCTGACTTAAAAGGAGTTTTCTTGTAATGCGTTTTATGAAAGTCTATCAATATTACTTTAATTTTCGGAAGGGAACTTTGTTTTAAAGTGCTCCATGAAGACTTTTAGTAGTTGGGAAGACTTTCTGAATTAATAATTAATCAGTGATCTAAATAAGTAATTAGAAAATGTCCTAATCATCAGCCGGTGACCAGGATCATGTAATTAGGCAGTGAACTAGATCAGTGATTAAGGAATGCTCTCGACCAGTAATCAGTTAGTGTTCTAGATAAGCAATTAGTCCGGTGTGTGTAAATCTTACCACAAGAGAAAGGCTTATCATACCCTTTTGACAGGTAAACATAAAATTTAACATCGGGTTGTAACAGACCATGACTCGTCACAAAGCGCTTGACCACTGCGTACAGAACATAACCTCAAATAAAATCTTTGCAACACCGTAAATCTCCCGTTCACTCCGTTCCGTTTCCAGTATAGATTTACACCAAAAATATCTGTCTCATATTTCTCAACGGTAGAATAGGAACAACAACACCCTGTCAACTTTTCCCCCTAGCTTAGGGTGGGATCTGTCCAATTTTTTATTCTGTTGTGCAGATATTGACAGTTTGAGGGCGAGTCGCAGCTGGTGCCTTATAAGAGCGTCTTGTGTGTGTGTGTGTGTGTGTGTGTGTGTGTACATCTCTTGATACGTTGCATTTGTCTGTCCTTTTGATAGACGCAGGTAATTTGCATTCCAAAATTCACATGCACTTTCTATTGTACTTTGGCAGAAAGGTTTATAAAACCTGTTTACACGTAGAGATGAATAAGTAATCAAACAAATATATGGACAGGTTTATAGGATATAAATAGATGAGTGAATGATCAAATACATATATGAATAAAGGAAAAGTACACACACATACATACATATACATCTAGCATAAACACACACACACACACACACACACACACACACACACACATAAATATATATAAAGCTGTGTGATATGTTGATAAGCTAAGCTTCATGTTCCAATTAAAATCGGGCGATCACTATAGGTGAGCCCCCCCCGGTAACCGGACACACACGAAATTTCCTACTGCGTATGTTGTCAGGAAAAACCCACTACGCATCATATGGTCAACGCGTTGCTTAATTCATAAGAGCGTGTGCGTCCTAAAAAACTTTAAAAATGCGTATAAAAAATTACATCGTGTGGGTGAGTGACATCGTGCGGAAAATCCAATATTTGTTGGCGGTGATTTAATGTTGAAACAACGAGGAAAAAAAAAAGAAAAAAAATAATCCAGTCGCTGGGTTTGTTTTTGATTTTTTCCCTCCGTATAATATTTTTGAACCTATATGCAGCACATAAAATTTTTCTTTCTTTTTTTTAGTTGGGCCAATGGGAATTGTTGATGACACTGTTCCCATTCTTTTAATTTTTCGACAAAGATTTTCGTTTGGCATTTCTTTTTTTTTTTTTTGGTGCCTGGAATCTCCTTTTTTACATCAGTGATCTTTGTCGAGCAATATTTTAGTCTCCCTGCCTATAGGAGCTTCTGTCCCTCCAGCATTCTTTCTCCCTCCAGTAACCATTCTGCTTCCAGCAACCTCTTTCGTTCCAGCAGCCTCTTTCCTTTCAATAAGACCAATCCCTTCCAGCAGTGTCTCTCCTTCCAGCAGCCTCTCTCCCTCCAGTAACCACTCCCCTTTCAGCAGTAGCTCTCCTTCCAGCAGCCTCTCTCTCCTTCCAGTTGCCCTAACCCTTGCAGCAGCTCACTCCTTCAAACAGCCTCTCTCCTCCTAGTAGCCTTTTTATCCGCCAGCGTTAGTTCTCCCTTCAGCAGTCTCTATCTTTCCAGCGGAATATCTTATTCCAAAAGTTTCTCTACTTCCAGCAACTTTTATGCATTCAGTATCCCTTCTTATACCTGCAGCTTCTCTCTCTCTCTCTCTCTCTCTCTCTCTCTCTCTCTTTTTCCAGCAGTCTTCCTACCACCTCCCGTTGGCTCACTTTGTGTCGACACTTCTCTTCCAAACAACTTCATAACTCCCTCAATTAGAGCTCATTAAATGAAAGACCCAATGACACTAATACAATAATGACCCTCAAAATGATGATGAGAGAAAATGTATTTGGAGACGTTAGGTATAAGGGACTAGTAGTCTCTTGAGTCTGTGGACTTTTACGAGGACCTTCAGATTTCCAGACTGTCTTATATTTGCCTGTGTGAGAGTCATTGAGGTACAGCTTCCGGCATTTTCCTCACATCTCGTATACCTTTTAAACAGCTCATCTTCCAGATATATTTTCAATGAAATTTTCCTTTGTCTATTCTCTTAATATCGTATGTCGAGATCATTCCTTATTCCCACAAAATCGCTTCATTATCCCGGCTAATTCTCTTTTTCTCTCACGTTTATTCAAGTACCTCACGCGGAAGCAAATGCATATTTTCTAAAGTCTTTTATTTCTTCAGTCTCTCTCGTGATAACCTCTCCATGTCGATAATCTGCAACAAAATGTTTTATTTCTCTAGCATAGGAACTTCATCTAAAATTTAGCTTTCAGCCAGGGAGCACTTTCCTCTCACATAAAGTAGGTTAACCTCAGTCTCTTTTTCTTTTTTCTTTTTTTTTTTACCTCCAAGTAACCAACCGTCTTTCGCCGGCAATCCTCCTCTTACACAGCTTAAAAAAAGTCTTCTCATAAAATTTTCTGTTTCGAGTAATTTTTCTTTTTTCCTCCTCTAGCAGCCTTTAGCCTCATCCTTGGGACGCACATCTTCACGTAGCCTGTTCACCTTTGCTAAAGTCCTCCCTCCCTTTCTTTCTGTCTCTCTGTGTTTGTCTATCTGTCTGTCTATCTGTCTGTCTGTCTGTCTGTCTCTCTCTCTCTCTCTCTGGCCTCACAGCCAGCCGAAGAATGTTTCTCTCCTTCGTAAGCGGATCCTTCATTTACCTTTTAGAAATCTCACGTTACTTCTCAGCCCCCAACAGAAACCTCATACCTTTGAACCTTCCACGTTTACGGTCTCCTGGAATGACCTTGTCTACATACAAAGCTTCATATCCTGCCCTCATCTCATTCCCGCAAGTATTATCGCCAGGAGAGTCGACTTAGGCTTCCCGGGGAAATAGCTACGCACTAAAAGTAAATCTGCCTGCATAATACTCCCTCTGGGGCTTAATGAAGGCACACCCTCAGTAATTAGAGGAACGCTCAGGACACCACAAATGGCAGGGTCTGAAGGAGGCGTGAGCTCCTTAAACACTGCTTACGAGACAAGAAATTCATGGACGGCATAACTCTTAATGAGTCCGCACACAAGGGATTTAACGCAAGAGATTCCTTTGCCCAACTACTATTTCCGCCTCCTTGGAGAGACAAAGGTTTTGCTACGGGAGAATGTTGGACAGAGTTGCTATGCAGCTCTGTTATGTGCGAGGCATGGAGGCTATAGCTGCAGGGTTACCTGCCCGAGAGAGATTTGCCTAATATGCAAGGGCGCAAGTGGCCTCAGTGTTTTCATTTACGCTTGTCAGTTACATACATATTCGTGTCAGTGAAAGAGAGTTTACTAATGTTTATGGAGTCCATTGGTAGATACATTATGCAACAAATACACGGAAAATGTATAAGAAAAGTATTACAAAAATTCAAGACTTAATCATTCAACACAAACCAAAGTATATAACTAGAAAAGAAATGTATATATACTTTCATGTTGAAAGCCGGAGACTAAGAAGGAAACCTTGAGTGGCAACGCCATCTATCACAGGCCCTATGGTAATGGCCATAAGAGACCATTGTGAGAGAAAAGGAAGCAGAAAACCATATTAGCATCTCTGACGAGACTCCCTGGCGAGTGGCCACAATGAGACGAAGAAGAAGGAGGAGGAGGAGGAGGAGGAGGAGGAGGAGGCAGAGGTGGAAATTCTGTTCTTCACTGGCTGTTGCTGCGACTCCGGCACACGCACCATCTTCTCTCGAAGGACTTCATTTATACAAAGGAGATCCCCGGGCTTAGCTTCGCCTCTTCAGTAATACTCTCCCTCCTGAAGTAGACCATCTCCCTGTAAGCTACTGGAAGATGGTGGCTGTGCAGTAAGGGCTTCTATAATCCCGTGGGGGGAAAAAAGGAAAATAGTTCACACTCCTTTCCCAAGTGTTTCTCTTTTTTTCCTCACCGTCCTTGTTGATAGTCGTCTGGTTTACTCCAGATGACAGGCTTTCAGATGAAAACCTTTTCCAGAATATACAAGCGTGCAAAGGTGGTGGATGCTGAGTGTGAAATATATTCCGTTACCACACAGACACACAGACACACATATATGCATACGAAATAACTGCTTATTATCACCATTTGCTGTATTCCCGAACAGGAGAGTACCACGAACCTTACAAAAGCGATGCTTCGAAATACCCGCTGATGGAAATTGAAATTTCAATGGAGAGTACCGCACTGAACACTCCACATCTTTCTCTTCGGCATAAAGACAAGAAAACTAAGTAAAAAGTTACCAAATACTTCTTCGGAGTGTCTTGATAAAAATGTTTCTCTTGAAGTTTTGGATTTTGTTATAGAGTTGTGGGAAAGGCGGCTATTGAGTCAAACCGTTCCGTACCCTGCGGATATTACCATTCCATTAACGTACTTCTTCTGCCGCATTTCCAACATAAGTGTACGATAATCCCCCCCCCCCCCAACTGTTCTTTCTACTGTCATGAGCGTCCCGTTTCTAGAAACAGACTTCCCTCTGTGGTAAAAGTTTCAAGAATC
Source organism: Panulirus argus (assembly GCA_038088735.1). Taxonomy (NCBI): domain Eukaryota; kingdom Metazoa; phylum Arthropoda; class Malacostraca; order Decapoda; family Palinuridae; genus Panulirus; species Panulirus argus. The sequence goes on from JAYMFT010275576.1 coordinate 9,013, forward strand.
AAATGAATTCAATTTCCTGCTTTAGGCGCCCGCACCAGAATTCAATTCTGAGAATTTAATTCTCTTCTTTCTCAGCGTGGAAGGGAGGAAACTTAAGCAACGCCAACAACCCGTTGTGTTGGTTTCAGAACTTGCGCTGTGTGGAAAGGAGGCGTTATCTTTTGTGTCGTCTTCAGCAGATATGGTTTGATGGTAAAATATTGAGTCAGAGACCATATCTAGCTCCTCCGAAACTGTACTTTATCATTAACTGTTCCGTTGTATAAGGAGGCTTGAAGTACCAGGCTCATATATTAATCTCTTTTATACTACTGATTTAAACACACGCTCGTGTTTCATCTGCAAAAAATGTTATATGGTTTTATATGTTGTTTCCATTTAAGAAAACGAAGGTAAAATCATGACTCCATCTCGCTGTTAAGAACTACCCAGTGTAAAGCTGAAATGAAGGTAAAGCATTAATGTTAACGAGTTAACTGTGGTAATTATCAAGTACACACACAACAAGATGAAGAAAATCTCACTGAGGTTAGCCTGCATTACAGTCAAATTTTTAATGAGGTGAGACTCCCACTCATGGACCGTTGTCACATCCAGATTTTTTTTGCTTATGCCTTTTTCACTTTCATCTAAGGAAATGAAATAGATATAAGTCTTCTTGTACGATTTCATGTTGCTGATTGTGCTGGGAGACTGGAGCAACTGTTGGTGAGATTGGAATGAAGCGGAAGACTGGTCATCTTTACTACAGAGGTGACTGGGTTATGAACCAACGCCTCGCGCGAAGGATATGTCTTCCAACAATGAATCAGCTGACTGGAACTAAAAGCACTGGAAGTATTCCTTCAAGTTATAGTAGATTTATTAGCATGTTGAAGACGGTATGGAGGAGGTATTCCTGTACTTAAGCCTACATTTCAGCTCAGGAAATACAGTAATTTGCCTAAAGTCTGTTTTCATACAAGTGACTGTAAAATACAGAAGGAAATACAGTAATTTGCCTACAGTCTGTTTTCATACAAGTGACTGTAAAATACAGACTTTATATATGAAACAACGACGTTTCTGACAGAATCTAGATATAAAAGAGGTATCTTCTTTTTTTTCTTCCCTAAATAACGTTTTGACATATTTCTACGTTGTCGGTTTTAAAGCTTTAAGATAAAAGGTTTTCACCACAAAGAATCTATTTTTTTTTTGTCCTAATCAAGGAATAACTCTCT
>JAYMFT010275587.1:0-10563 GCA_038088735.1 Panulirus argus
ACCCTCCCATACAGTTTTCCAGGAATACTCAACAAACTTATACCTCTGTAATTTGAACACTCACCTTTATCCCCTTTCCTTTGTAGAATGTCACTATACATGCATTTCGCCAATCCTTAGGTACTTCACCATGACCCATGCATACAGTGAATATTCTTACCAACCAATCAACATGACAGTCACCCCCATTCTTAATATTTATCTATGTTTATTATACTTGATAGCTGTTTCCCGCATCGGCGAGGTAGCACCAGGAAACACACGAAGAAAGACCCATTCCCCCACATACACATATATACATACATGCACATATATACCCAGTACATACAAATACATACCAATATACATATATACATACATATACCTACACATGCATTACATATATACACATGTACATATTCACACTTCCTCGCCCCCATCCATTCCTAATGCCACCCCTCCCCACAGGAAATAGCATCGCCAACCCCTGTGCCAGTGAGGTAGTGCCAGGAGACAGATGAAATGGCCACATTCACTCACTCAGTCTCTAGCTGTCATGCGTAATGCAATGAAGCCACAGCTCCCTATCCACATCCAGGCCCCACAGACCTTTCCATGTTTTACCCCAGACACTTCACATGCCCTTGTTCAGTCCACTGACAGCATGTCGACCCCGGTATACCACATCCTTCCATTTCACTCTATTCCATGCAAGTCTTTCACCCTCCTGCATGTTCAGGCCCTGACTGCTCAAAATCCCTTTCACTCTATCCTTCCACCTCCAATCTGGCCTCCCATGTCTCCTTGTTCCCTCCACCTCTGAAACATATATCCTCTTTGTCAACCTTTCCTCACTCATACATTCCATATGTCCAAACAATTTTAACACACCCTCTTCTGCACTCTCAACCACACTCTTTTTATTACCATACATCTCTCTTACCCTTACATTACTTACTCACTCAAACCATATCACACCACATATTTTCCTTAAACATTTCATTTCCAATACATCCACCCTCCTCCATACAACTCTATATATAGCCCATACGTGGTTACCATATAATATTGTTGAAACTACTATTCCTTCAAACATACTCATTTTTGCTTTCGAAGATAATGTTCTCTCCTTCCACACATTCTTCATCACTCCCAGAACCTTCGCCCCCTCCCCCACCGTATGACTCACTTCCACTTCCGTGGTTCCATTTGCTGCCAAGTCCACTCACAGTTATCTAAAACACTTTACTTCATGCAATTTTTCCCAACTGACTCATCCCTTAACCCTGCTGAACCTAATAACCTTGCTCTTATTCATACTAACTCACAGTTTTCTCCTTTCACAATTTTCCAAGCACAGTCATCTACTTTTGCAGTTTCTCACTCGAATCAGCCACCAGTGCTGTATCATCAGCGAACAACAACTGACTCGCTTCTCAGGCTCTCTCATCCCTAGAAGACTGCATACTTGCCCCTCTCTCCAAAAACTCTTGCATTTACCTCCCTAACCACCCCATCCATAAACATATTAAACAAACATTGGGACATCACACACCCCTGCTGCAGACCGACCTTCACTGGCAACCAATCACTCTCCTCTTTTCCTACTTGTACATATGCCTTACACCCTTGATAAAAACTTCTCACTGCTTCCAGCAGTTTACCTCCCACACCATATATTCTTAAGACCTTCCACAAAGCCTCTCTGTCAACCATATCTTATGCCTTCTCCAGATCTCTAGGGGATAGGGGAGAAAGAATACTTCCCACATATTCCCTACGTGTCGTAAAAGGCAACTAAAAGGGGAGGGAACAGGGGGCTGGAAATCCTCCCCTCCTGTTTTCTCTTTTCAAAAGAAGGAACATAGAAGGGGACCAAATGAGGATTTTCCCTCTAAGGCTCAGTCCTCAGTTCTTAACACTATCTTGCTCGTGCGGGAAATGGTGAATATGCACGAAAAAATATCAAATAGATATATCTTTATTATTCTTAATTCTAAGATGTCACAATATCTTTTGCATCTTACCATACTGGCATGCAATCTCTAAACAAGCTGGTGGGAAGTACAAGCAACAACCAACAAATGGTTATCAAAACGGTTTAAACAATATACTTGTACAATGATACTACAACACTGATATCAAAAATAATATACTAAAACTACTGTACTATTAATTCACATAGTTGCAAAACTGTGCAGAAATCTTTTTGCTGCTTCTACAGTCAACAAAAAAAGTTTAGCTACCCATGGGTTAATGAAATTCTAAATAAGCAATGTCATTCCACTTCTTTCAATATGGTTGGCAATTCTCTATATTTTTCATATATCTTTCATTTTAGAGAATCGCTTCCTTATTCCATATTATTTGTTTATTGAAACAGGGCAAACTTGTAGTTCACTACACTGGTACAACTCATTTAAGGACGGACTTGCATCACTCTTACAGAGAGAAAAACTTCAGGAAGGTAAAGAAACGAGTTGCCATTTACAAAATATTGTGTGGTTATGACACAAAACAAAAATAATGAGTTCATTAATGTCATTAGAAAATCTAAGTTTTTGCTGAAGGAAACACTTGATCAGGATTACAAAAGTGTACAGCACTAATTATCAGGAATGGTGAATGTGAGGGAGGCATGTAAGGACAAGGATAAGTGAAGACTTATTTTGAGGCCACCCCCATGATGGGAGTTTTTGATGGGAACAGATGCCAGGGACATAGACGGATAGATAGTCGCCATTTTCCTCATTAGGAAATTTAACAAACTGATGGATGCCTATTTTCCTTCAATTACAGAACATTGGGACATGAATGACAATAACTGCTAAAAAGGTAAGAGGCTAGATTCACAAAATGTAGCTTTGAATCACACTAGAAGTAGGTAGTGACTAATAAGAAGCTACAAACCAGAATGCTATATTACCAGTACTACCTGCCTGGGTATTGAGAGGGTTAGTCACAGCTGTGTAGTGTGCCTGTGCTTCAGTCGTTGTCAAGTTGCTCTCCTCTGACCCAAGAAGCTGTCTTTTTCTTTCTGCCTTACCCACACATGGACTGCATGCATTCTATCCACAAATATACAATCTCTCCTTGTAACACATAATACTTGACAATACTTAACTCAAACAACTCATTCTTCACAGCTCCAGATTTTTCCTGCAGTGAGCACCATGCATTAACTCTGCCTTTTGGCAAAACGGTAGGAGCAATAGACAGTAGTAGTAGGTAAGAACATTAGACAGGAGTATTAGTTAAAAACATTAGGTGATGGTAGTAGACTGGAACATTAAGTAGAAGTAATAAGTTGAAACATTAGGTGACAAATCAGATGGGAGTAGTCAGAAGGAACATTAGGTAGGAGCCTCTGAAAAACTGTGCAAGAGATGCCCCTGCCAGTGGCCAGTTAAAGGCTAAAAAGCATCACTGAAGTTCACCAGTTATGGAGACTCTTTTCCATAGCCACCCCCTTGAGGAAGTTCCCGAAGGAGACAGGTGTCAGAGATACAGACAGATACTCTGGAAGTAGTTTATGACTGTTGCAGCCATCCCATTCATCAATTAACCCTATAGAGAATGGTTTAGGAATATGAAGAATGAGTGAGTAGAGGTTGACAAAGATGATATATGAGTCAGAATTTGAGGGGAAAAGGATAAGAATGAAACTGAACTGCAGATGGAAGGAAGGAGAATAAGATTCTAAGTGCTCAGGCCTGAACATGCAGGAGGGTGAAAGGCATGCATGGGATAGAGTGAACTGGAGCAAGTTGGTAAAAAGAGGATGATGTGATGTCAATGGATTGAACCAGGGTATATGAGGCAGTCAGGGAAATCCATGGAAAGGCATGTGGGCTTGTTGTGGATATGGGGCCATGGTTTCAGTGCATTACATATGGTAGCTACAGAATAGATGCGAGTGAATTAGACATACTCTTCGTCTGTTCCTAGCAATATGTCACTAATGTAGGAGACCGTGAACAAGTATGAAAGGATATACAAAGAGAGACAACAGAAAGCTGAAACAATAGTGAGACCACATGAAATGAATTTGAAACATGACGACTTAGCATTAATATAACTGCACTTTTTTTATTCAGAAATGTAAGATTCAGAACTCTGATCTTGATATTCTTTTGTTGGTGTATATTCAAGTCTGATTTTAATCATTGATTCCTATATTTACATAAGTGTTATATATTCAGGTCTACTTTACTGACGAACATATGAAAGTTTTCAGCATGAACAGCAAATAAATACATACTTATATGGTAATTCCATTCATGAAAGTTCCTTCACCCCACAGAAAGTTCTTCATACTCTTGTATCTTGGTAGTGTTAATGGCAAATAAGGAGACCAGGCATACAAATGCATGATGAGACCCCAAAATACATCAAAACTCTTCATCATGGGTGTCAATACGCAAGTGTAGCAATACTCTTTGTTAACTGTAAATACAGTTATTATCAATTAAAAGCAAAAAAATTATCATAAATTTTTTCATGTATTGTTCAATGCTCTGTCAAGCACATTGCAACAACCTATCTCATGACGTTCCATAGGAGTTACAGAAGTAAGGGGAATCATATGGTATGAGTATGGTACATTATATAAGAGAAAAAAATGGTCTAAAAATTCTGAAAATAACCTCCTTAAATCAACGACTTTTACATCCATTATTACCATATACAGCTGATTGAGTGAATAGTAATTGGAAAGATAACGAATCTCATATTTATTCTGAATCTCTCTTACAAAAAATAGTAAAAAAATCTGTTGGTTTATTCACCAAGTCTTTATCAAATGGGCCAAGTGTAATAAAGACTATATTTTTATTGACACACACACACACACACACACACACATACACACACACACACACACAAAATATAAACAACTGAGTACACTAAAACATCTACATTATCATTAACAGTTTCATTAAGACACTGTACTGTTCGAAAAAATAAGAAATACCATTTGAAGGTCATACAGTATACTACAATTGTTAGCTCTGAAATTTCAAACTTAATACATTTCTTAATATCATGTAGCATCACCTCTAACTGGTTTTTGTATAAAACATTATGAAAAATTAAGTAGAAATATCTCTGACAAACAACATACTGCTCTAGTTTCACCATGAAACTGTAGTATTTAACAGCAGAATAATTCTACCTTCCTTCTTAAAAACATAATTCTCTATTAAAGCAAGGATTAACACATCCTGATTACACTTTAATTAAAGAAGTCATAACTAAATACAAATAGTAAGAGGTATTAGCACCAAAATTATATGCTTAATATGAAAAAGTCTGGGAACAAGAGAACTGGTACACTGTTTATCCTCACTGTAAGCAAGTGCAAAAATCTTTTATGAAACATGGTCACAAAAAAAATCATTACTTCATGTGCCCCTGTACACACACACACACACACGCTCAAAAATGCAAGTCTAAGTAAAAAAAAATCACAAAAGCAAACAAAGCACACACGAACACACACAACATTACAGTACCCTAATTCTAATGGAGAGTAAGGATAAACTACAGTCACTGAAGTCAGAATCATGAAAAAGGTTTACAAAGAAATTAATTCCTGAACATGTAACATTCTAGGAAACCTGATAATGGCAGAACAAATGCCTGAGAACCATACTATGAGTTAAAAGGGCAATGATCTAATCCTCATTGCAATAAGTATCACTGTATAATCAACTTAAGCACCTTCTTTTATTATGTGGTAATAAAAGGTGAAAGCAAGGAGTAACTGCAAAGGATTAGAGAGTATTGTAGAACTTAAAAAAAGGGCAATTACACAACAGTATACAAAAAACTTATATGGGCTCAGTCCTTATCATGTTATGCCAATGAACCCCTTATTACAGAAAATTCATTTTATTTCACTGATGTGCTAAGCTAATGTCACATTAAATACTTTGGACAGCTCTTCAAGTTTGTGATTCCGACAAACTTGTTCCACTCCCTTTTCTTTTAAAATGTTATAAGCAGGCTTTGACGACTTAGCAAGAAGGCAAAGGAAATCCTCAAAGGCACTTTTGAGTCCTGCATCCAACCCACCATCACGAACCACCACTAAAGTCATAATTATTGTCTGTGGCCACTCACTCTCAATTAAGAAATCGCACAGCCAAGGAATTATGGGGAGAAGGAGACTAAGCGTATGCATGCCTAGGAACCACACATCCATCAGACTGCCCCAGTGAAATTCATATCTTGAGGATACAACTAATGTTGCATAGTCACGGCTCTCCTCAACATTATGGGCATCCCACAAAAAACGAACAGTCATCTGTATAAACCTAAATATTGTAAAATCTGAACTTTTAACATTGGTGCATTGGTGATGCAGTATCATGAGACCTAAGGTAGATAAACTTCCACACAACTTCAGGTAGCAGACCTCAAAAGGTATATCTGGCACCTTAGTAAAGACAAATTTAAGCAAAGAATAATAAAACATATCAGTCTTAACTCGTTCTGGTTCCTGTACCACTATATTCATAAAGATGTTACTGATAGTTTCCACAGATTCACAAGCAAAGTGAATTTGATCTGAGGGGATTTCTGTTTCTTCTTCTTTGTTCTGAGGACCAAAAGCACCTTTAACATTATTCCAGTGATAATTCAAATAATCAAACAATAAATTTTCTAGCTCCAGTTCAAGCAAGATGTGCCTAGGAATGTCTTCTGCTGTTAAGTGGCAAAGGCCAGGAAGCAAGAATCTTAAGATATCTGGTAATCTATCTCTAATGTCCTCACTGTGATAATGCTTAGTTTGACCTTTTTTCTTTGACTTCACCAGGGATTTTTTGTTGTTGAATTCAAAATTGTATCTACATGTTTTAATTATGAAAGGTATAGTTTGGTGAACCTCTTTCTTATTGGCTGCTGTCTCTTCTGCCAACCATGCACCTAAAACTCGAATAGTCGCACTCACGAACAAATGATTCTTAGAATCCTCAAAAAAATGATCTTTAACTGAAGCTCCATTTAGAAATGTAAGAACTCCTTTAAAAGCTCCTTTAAGTGCAGCATACAACTGCTGTTTCTGTTTCTGTTCAAAATCTATAGCTCCATTAACAAGAAAAATAATAGACAGTTCTAAAATGGTGTAACAAGACATGGTTGGATATGCATGGGCAACAGCCTCTTCAAAAGTCTTGTCTTCAAGGCTCATGCGAACTTCAATAGCTGCCAACTGAACCAGCAACAGCAGCAACTGTCTGCCCTTGGCTTCTACAGGTGCCCCAGTCTCCACTTGTAATATCCATGTAACCCCAAGACTTTCCATTGCTGTCCCTGCTAACTTCAGACCTCTGTCACGCTGTTCACGGCCAAGTTTGCTAAATATTATATCCGATAAGCCCTTATGTAGATTCTGTTTCCATTCTGGGTGACCAACTTCAATGGTAGGCACTGGAAGACTTTGTAATACTTCTGAAAGAAGGTCACACAACTTAAACTTCTTCTCCCCTTGATCAACAGCAAACTCACGAGCAACATGATTCATGAGCTTTGTAAAAGCCTCTGGTTCATCTTCCCAAACTTGTGCACCTTCCTTAGTAAGAACCATCAAAAGAATCTCTAGAGCATCATCACAACAGATGCTCTCTGTTATATAAGCATCTACAAGTGAACCTATTGCTTCAAAATCAATGATTGCTTTTCTTCCACCTTTTTCTGAGGCTATACTTTTAAGACACACACAAGTATCTCTAATCAAGATCAGATCATTCTCATATATCTCTGCCTTTACAATTATCTCAATCAATACTGGAATGAATCCATATAAAATTGGATTGCCTAAGCAAGAGGAAATGAAGCAAGTTAAAATAGTCAGTGCAATGGACTTATACATAGAGGGATAGCAACCTTCAGGAACTTCAGTAGTCCGCAGAAGACGAGCTAAAAACGACAAACCTACTGCATCAAACAGTTTTTTCTTATCTGTATCATCTAACTCCTCTGCCTTGATAAGCTTTGTTACCACCAGAAGTGCTGCAAATTTTTCAGTATCAGAGTTTGCTCTTCTCAAAATCACAATGGCACATTCAAATGGGCTGGGTACAAGTGGTAGTTCCCTGGCTGACCTCTCCTCTTTTTCAGTGGTATCTTCAATTTCCATCCGGTCTAATTCACTGTTAGCTTCTAGCTGGTCTGCATCAGGAGAAGAGGACTGGCTGTCCCCATAGCTGGCCATATTTTCCAATTAGTGACGGCTTTGTACAAACTGAAAAGCAAATGAATTTTTACGTAACATTCAACTTTGACCATTTTCTTGGTGTATGCAGCATTCCAGCACCTTCACTCAAACAGAAAAAAATCCTACAATTTGCTCATGTAATGGAAAAAAATACTACACCTAAAAACATGGAACAAATCAAGATACTACACTCCCTCCTACAGTTATAGTACTTTCATTATCAAAGTGGTGAGTACATCTTTGTATGTTTATCAAATCCTGAAGAAAAAACAAGTTTGTTAAAAGAAACACCTGGTGTGATGCTTTACTCATGGTGAAAAATTATTTCCTGTAATATTCAGGAGAAGGATTTATTATCTATAATATAGGATCTCACGCTTGGGCTCATGCTGGTGGTCCTCCACAATAAATGAACTATGGAAGATAGTGGAGATGCCAGCCAGTACAAAGTTCTACTTTGAACCAACAGTTCATCCACTCACAAAAACTTTAGATACCGTGACCTCCTCTTGGTCAATATAACACACTGGACACAACAATCTCTGTCTGACATACACAGCCAATATGTCTGAGGTTTTATTTTTTCCTTTTCATGTATTTTTCTCTTTTCATTTTACTTTTTGTTTATTTTTGCAGAATTAGTAGGGGCTGGAAGTCTGTTCATGTACCCACTTAGTGGGGGAGAGAGAGAGAGAGAGAGAGAGAGAGAGAGAGAGAGAGAGAGAGAGAGAGAGAGAGAGAGAAGCAATAGTAATACAGAGACTAGAAAATATGATAAAATTAAAAAATGAAGGTTGGATCAATTGCAGCATAATATAATCTGATTAGAATTCTAAGAGAACACTACAGATGTACTGCATGAAAATAGTGGTTACATTGGCTGATAACGTCAACAATGAACATAATCTCTGTGAAGTATTTGGGACAAATGGAATCACAATTGAAAGATTCTTCCATTTCAGTTTAAAATCAACTTATTTTTTCTATGCATATTCTGTTTATGAGAATGCAAGGTTCCAACAGTAGTGTTAAACCTGAAATCTTCAACTGCAAAATAAGAAGACGAGAGTTGTACTAAGGTGATCAGCGTACTGTAAAGTGATTGATATACTGTCAGAAGATAATCTAGCTGAAATAAGAAGACGAGAGTTGTACTAAGGTGATCAGCGTACTGTCAAGTGATTGATATACTGTCAGAAGATAATCTATCTGAAATAATCACAATGCAAATGCAGCAATGAAGGTAGTGTGTGTGGTGTTTGGCCTTTATTATCCACTTGGATGACTTTTTGTTAGCCTGTCTTTCAGCATCATTATTCAACAACAGATAATATAGGCAAATTCAAACTAAGGATTGGGACTAGCTGTACACATAGCACTTGGCAACATGTAACTCACATAACACTATTCTTAACTCTATATTTCCCTGCAATGAGCAATATATGCTGGCCCTGCCTTATGGTAATATCTTGTCATGGGTAAAGAAAGTTTAAGGAATTGGGCCAAATAAGTGTAGAATTTTCCCTATGTTGTACAAAACAGATGCAATAATCACTGTATCACATCTTTGAAGGTATTAAATAAAAGATCATGAAGTAAAGCAGTAACAATCTACCTATCACACTCAATGTAAAGTGGATTACCAGGTAAGGCTAATTTGCAAAGTTCATGGATATTATAGATGGGCAAAGGAATCAGATGCAAAGCCTAAGAGATGAAACAAATTGGCCAAGGGAGGGTGTGAGATTAATAAAACAAGATGTCAACATGCAACTAAATCAAGAAAAACAGGGTAATCAGAAAGTTTTCACTTATATACATGAGGTCAAGGAAACACAATTGAACAGCAGGCTGAAAAAGGCAGGAACTTCATTTATGCAAGAATCACAGGTTAAAAAAAAAAAAAAAAAAAATGACCATTGACCGTAGCCTACTCAAGGGAACCAATGTGATCGAGAATGTAGGCTTCACAGTAATGGATTGCATTGGTGTCGCTACCACTTCGTTTTCTAAGACTAATAGTGCACTAGAGAGAGGGTGCTCCATAGCATTGAGATATCTAGAGAACGTAAATGAAATTTGTGAAGGCGCACTCAATAATCTGCCTGAAATGGTGTTTAGGATGTCTCTGGAAAAAAGGTTAAGTACCTAGGGAGAGGAAAAGAGTGAACGTCATGCCTATCTTTAAGAAAGGAGAAAGAGAGGAAGCGCTGCAATGTAGACCGGTCTGCCTGATGTGTGTAGTGGAAAACATAGCCAGAGAGCAATTGAATGATTTCCTGTAGAGATAAAACTATATATATATATATATATATATATATATATATATATATATATATATATATATATATATATATATATAT
>JAYMFT010275598.1:0-10563 GCA_038088735.1 Panulirus argus
ACCTATCTCTCCTTTCTTCTCATCTTGGTTACATCCACACACATTCAGACACCCCAATCTGAGCCTTCGAAGAGGATAAGCATTTCCCGTCTGACTCCTTCTTCTGTTTCCCCTTTTAGAAACTGATGTACAAGAAGGGGAAGGTTTCCAGCCCCCTGCTCCCGCCCACTTTAGTCGCCTTCTACGACACGCAAGAAACAGAAGATGGAGCCAGGTGGGGAGTGCTCAGCCTCCTCGAAGGCCCAGATTAGGGTCTCTGAATGTGTATGGATGTAACCAGACTGAGATGAAAGGAGAGATAGGTAGTATGTTTGAGGAAAGAAACTTGGATGTTCTTGCTCTGAGTGAAACGAATCTCAAGAGAAAAGGGGAAGAATGGTTTGGAAACGTATTGAGAGTGAAGTCAGCGGTTGGTGAGATGACAAGAGCTAAGGAAGGAGTAGCACTTCTGAAGCAGTAGTGGGGGTGTGTGAGAGAGTGTAAGGAAATAAATTCTAGATTGACTCGGGTAAATCTGAAAGTGGTCGGCAAGAGCTGGGTGATTATTGGTGCCTATACACCTGGTCATAATAAGAAAGATCAAGAGAGGCAAGTGTTTTGGGAACAGCTGAGTGAGTGTGTCAGCAGTTTTGACGTAGGAAACTGGGTATTAGTAATAGGTGATTTAAATGCGAAAGTACATAATGTGGTAGTTGATTTTATAACAGGGGCACAGATGTATTCACTGTTATGAAGCTGTGAAGTTGTACGCTGAAAATGACTAGTGATTGGGAATACCTTGTATAAAATGAGGGATAAACACAAGGAAGATGGTCAACGGGCATTATTAAATTACATATTAATTGATAGGCGTGTAAAATTGAGACTTTTGGATGTAAATGTGCTGAACGGGGCAGCTGTTGGAATATCTCATCACTATCTTTTGGAGGTGTGGGTGAAGATTTGCAGAGGTTTTCGAAAAAGTTGAAACAATGTCTGTGACAAGAGAGTTGTGAGAATAAGTGAGCTTCTAAAGGAGACTTGTGAGAAGAAAAATCAAGAGAGATTGAATGTAGAATAGCAAAAGGTGAGAGTATTGAAGTGAGTGGAATGGGTGAGGAATGGGATGTATTTAGGGAAGCAGTGATGGCATGTGCAAGACATATCATGTGGCATGAGAAAGGTGGGAGGTGGGCAGATTAGGAAGGGTAGTGAGTGGTAGGATGAAGAAGTAAAGTTAGTGAAAGAGAAAAGAGAGACGTTTGAGCTGTGCTTACAGGGAAGAAGTGGAAATGATTAGATGTATGTGAGAAAGCGGCAGGAGGTCAAGAGGAAGGTGCAGTGGTTGAAAAAGAGGGCAAATGAGAGTTGTGGTGAGAGAGTATCTTTAAACTTTAGGGAGAATAAAAAGATTTTTGGAAGGAGGTAAATAATGTGCGTAAGACAAGAGAACAAATGGCAACATCGGCGAAAGGGTCAAGGGGGAAGTGATGACAGGCAGTGATGGAGTGAGGAGGAGATGGAGTGAGTATTTTGAAGGATTATTGAATGTGTTTGATGATAGAGTGGCAGATGTAGGGTGTTTTGGTCAGGGTGGTGTGCGGTGAGAGTCATAGAGAGTTTTTTGGTGAAAAGAGAGAAGATGGTGAAAGCCTTGCGGAAGATGAAATGCGACAAGACGGGGGCATTAGGTAGTATTGCATTTTTTTTTTTATGGAGTAACTGTGTTTTTGATTGTTTTTTAAGGGTATTCATTGTATGTATGGATTATGGTGAAGTGCCTGAGGATTGGCAAAATGCATATGTAGTACCATTGTATAGCGTCAAGGGAGATAAAGGTGAGTGTTCAAACTACAAAGGTATAAGTTTTTCAGTATTCCTGGAAAACTGTAAGGGAGGGTACTGATTGAGAGGGTGAAGGCATATACAGAGCATCAGACTGGGGTGGAGCAGTATGGTTTCAGAAGAGGTAGAGGATGCATGGCTCAGGCATTTGTTTTAAAGGATGTGCATGAGAAACTCTTAGAAAACGAGAGGGATTTGTATGTGGTATTTAAGTATCTAGAGAATGCATATGATAGGGTTGATAGAGATGCTTTGTGAAAGGTATTAAGAACGTATGCTGTAGTAGGTAAGCTGCTAGAAACAGCGAAAAGTTTTTATCAAGGGTGTAAGGCATGTGTACGAGTAAGAAGAGAGGAGAGTGACTGGTGTCCAGTAAAGGTGAAGGCAGGGGTGTGCGGTGTCACCACTGTTGTTTAATTTGTTTATTCATAGGGTTGTGAGGGAGATGATGCAAGGGTCTAGGAGAAATGAGCGAGTATGCAGTCTGTGGGGGATGAGAGTGCTTGGGAAGTGAGTCAGTTGTTATTTGCTGATGACAAAGCACTACTGGTTGATTCGAGTAAGAAACTGCAGAAACTTGTGACTGAGTTTGGAAGAGTGTGTATAGGGAGAAAGTTGAGAATGAATGTGAATAAAAGCAAGGTTATTAGGTTCTGCGGGACTGAGGGACAAGTTAGTTGAGATGTAAGTTTTAATGGAAAAATATTGGAGGAAGTAAAGTGTTTTGGTATCTGGGAGTAGACATGGCAGCGAATGAAGCATGGAAGCAGATATGAGTCAGAGGGTGGTGGAGGGGCGAAGGTTTTAGGAGCGCTGAAGAATGTGTGGAAAGAGAGAACGTTATCTGGGAGAGCAAAAATGGGTGCATTTGAATGAATAGTAGTCCGATCAATATTATATGAATGCGAGGGTTGTGTGAAGGAGGGTGGATGTGTTGAAATGAAATGTTTGAGGATGATAATATGTGTGAGTTTTTTTGATCGAGTATGTAATGAAAAGGTAAGAAAGATGTGTTTAATAGAAAAAAAAAGTGTGGTTGAGAGAGCAGAGGAAAGTGTGTTGAAATGGTTTGGACATATGGAGAGAATGAGTGAGGAAAGAATGGTAATGAGGATACATGTTTCAGAGGTGAGGAGAAGAAGGAGAAGCGGGAGACCAAATTGGAGGTGGAAGGATGGAGTGAAAAAGATTTTGGTCGATCGGAGCGTTAACATGCAGGAAGGTAAATGGCATGCAAGGAATAGAGAATTGAAACGATGTGTTATAATGTGGTCAACGAGCAGCCAATGGACTGAACCAGGGTATGTGAAATGTTCGGAGTAAACCATGGAAATGTCAGTGGTCCCTAGATATGGATAGAGCGCTGTGATATCGGTGCATTTGACATTATAGATCGAGTATGGGTGTCAGCGGATGTGGCAATTCTTCGTCTGCCTCCTGGCGCTGTCTTGCTGACGCAGGGAAAAGAGAGAGCAAATATGCGTTTCGTCAGTTTAGCTCCAGCCCCCCAAATTATTGTTAAAATAAGTATTTCTTTATACAGAAAAGTAATAACAATAATTTTTTACAATACTTTATTGATGATTTATATAACAAAGATAATGTCAATGACATAATAAAAGAATAAAAGATTTACATCATTCGCCAATTCTATAAGAGAAAACGTAAAAGTACATTAAGGGATGCTACCAAAACAAAACAAAAACATTCTTTTGAAAGTATAATAAAAAAGAAATACATAACAAAGTGTACATATGTGCATATGAGTGGATGTGACCTTCCTTCGCCTGTTTCGTGGCGCTACATAGTTAACGCAAGAAACGGCGATCAAATATGAAAGAGAAATATATATATTATATATATATATATATATATATATATATATATATATATATATATATATATCCGAGAATCAAACCCCGGTCCATCTGTGTGAGAGCCAGGTAGCCTCACCCTCAAGCCACCACGAGTGGGAGGTAGGGCTCAGGCAGCACCTTCTTAGTAACCTCTCTTTTACTGAACACCGTCTATTTAATATCTCCAAATTCCTTACTTTCTGAGACCCAAATTTCTAATGTTTTCACTTGTCCCTTTCCAATATCCAACTATAATCTTTATTTACGATTCCGGTTCAAATGTGGTTTTGTGCTTATTCCGACGTCAACACACACGTGGCATGCCTCGAGTACATTGAATCCCCAAACTTTGATGTTTTTGGTACAAAGTTTGTCTCTCATGTACCACATTTTTGCTTTGTTTCGCCAATTGCTCTCACATTTCTTCAAATTTTATAACTTTCTTCTGTCTAAATTCCTGTTGTGAGGCCGTGACATCCTCTCTCCCGCACGCCGAGGTGATTACAATGTTCACCACAATGAATGGTTCAGCTCCTCCCATACAGGTGGTGTGGAGATTGATGCCCTCTCCTTCTCCATTCTCATTGATCTAGAGCAAATTGTCACCCAGCCTAACTATATTCCTGACCGCTGTGACCACCCTCCTAATATTCTGGACCTGTTGTTAACCTCTAATCCCGTAGCCACACAATCTCACCCCAGCTGGTTCATCTGCCCACACTCTCATAAATTACCTATTTTAACAGCACTTTCCATTCCAGCAGCTCCTAAACGTAAATATCGGAACCTCTACAGAGCTGGCTGGAATAACTTAAGAAGATCCTTTTTCAACTTTCCTTAGGGAAATTACTGTCTCATATGTGATGATGCCTCTGTGTCCGCCAGACTGACAACGAAGGTTATTTTTACGGGAATGGAAGCACTTATACCCCTCTTCATCCAAGGTTACCTTTTGGTTCAACCGATCCTGTTCTGAGTCCATCAGGCAAGGAATCAGGCACTCTCCATGTTAGGATTTCTGGTCTTACTTTGTTTCATCAAAACGGGACTTCCGGGCTAGTCGTGCCATCTCCATACGAGAACCATACACTTACTCAAACCTCGCTTATTTCCTTCACAAAAGTACTCTTGCCACCTCCTGGCTATTCGAACGTTTTTAAGTATAATCGTGATAGAGCCCAAAAAATCTATGTTCCCTAGTGCCCAGCATCATGGGGTGCTAAGAATTTCTGGGTTTCCGTTTGAATCTACTGCCAGTGAGAGAGAGGGCTCTGGCAGTAGTAGCGGCCCCTCCCACGACCTATCTGTCTCCGTTAGACTTTCCTATCTTTATATTCACTATACTAGCATTCGTAGTCTCTCTAGTAACCTCTTTTGCTGTTGAAAACCATTAGTCTAGTATCTGTCTCTCTCTTAGCATCTTCCTTCTCTCTGAGACCCAGTTGTCTAATAATGTTCTCACTAGTCAAGGCCTTTCTAATATCCAACAATAATCTCCACTCACGATTCAGGTTTAAAGGTGGCGTTTGCACTTATTCCAACATTAACACACCTGTCGCACGCCTCAATAACCTTGGCTGCCCAAACGTTGATTTTATGTGACTCATTGTCTGTCTCAACTACCACACTTTTCCTCTGTTTCGCCTGCTTTTCTCCTAATTCTACAAATTTCATATCTTTCGGCTTTCTAAATTCCTGCTATGAGACTGTGCCATCCTCTCACCCGAGAGCCGAGATCCTCTACTTAAGGGATTTCACTTTTCATCATAGGGAATGGTTGAATTCCTCCCATACGAATGGTGGAGGGATTAAAACCTTCATGTCCTTCGTTCTCAATGATCTAGAGCATAGTATCTTCCACCCTACCCATATTCCTGACCACTAAGACCACTCTCTATATATTCTGGATCTGTTATCACCTCCAGTCCATCTCGATGTAACTACACAGGCTCCCCTCAAATTAGTTCATCTGATCACACTCTCATAAATGTATCTATTCTAACGGCACCTCCCTTCCATCAGTCCCTCCTAAGAGTAAATACTGGAATAACTTGCATAACTTCTTTTCTGACTTTCCTTTGTTAAGTTACTGTCTCTTGTATAGCTATGCTTCTGTTTCCGCTAAACGCATATCAGAGGTTATTGTTGCAGGATGGAAGCATTTATCCTCTTCTCCAAGACAATCTCTTCTTCCAATCTATAATTCAACCGTTCCTGTTCTGAGCCCATTCAGGCCTCTCCTTCCTCTGACTCCCATTCAGCTTTTATTACTGCCCGTAATCGCTGCAAGCACGTTATTTATCGGGCAAATTGCACCATTATTCAAAGGAAGTGCGATATCCTCTCATCTCTATTCACTGATAGATCTTTCTGGTCTTTAGCTGAGGGCATTTTCAACAACTTTCGCTCTGTCTTTCCCTCACTTTTCCGTCCTGACGGTACTATAGCTGTCTCTCCCGTTTCTTCTTTAACTCCACCGTGGGTGACTAGCATTCCTTCACCTCCCTGATGCTCCTCGTACTAATCCTATGCCTCTTCCCTTAATCTCTTTTTAGGGTGTCCAAAACGCGCTTCTCTTTCTGGACACAAGCAAGGCTTATGTTCTTGATGACACCCATCCTCAAGTACCGAGAGTTTGTCTTTGAACTTGCACCAGTGCTTGCTCGTCTGTTCCTTTTCTGTTTTAAAAACAAAGTTTTTCCTTCTTCTTGGAAGCATACGTTGGTACATTCCATGCCTAAGAAGGATGACCGTTCTTACCCCTCTAACTATCGTCCTGTTGCTTTGACATTTACTATTTCCAAATTCTTTGAATCCCTCCTAAACTCCCATATCTTTTGACTCCTTGAATCTCACAGTCTTCTTTCTGATCATCAGTATGGCTTCCATAAGGCGAGAGCCACTGGTGATATTCTTTCCTATCTTACTAACGTCTGGTCATCATCCCTGAAAGATTTTGGAGAGTCTTACGTAGTTGCCCTTAGCATATTCAAAGTTTTTGACAGGGTGTGGCATCGTGGTCTCATCTCTAAGCTCCCTTTTTTATTTTTTTCTTGGCTGCCCGCTTTCACTTTGCTCCTTCATCTCTAGCTTCCATTCCGGCCGGTCTGTCTCTATGGTTGTTTGATGGATCAGCCTCTTCCCCCTTTCTCCATCAAAATTGGTGTCCCTCAAAGTTCTGTCCTTTCCCCTACACTACTTCTTTTTATCAACGATTTCGTCTCTTCCACAAATAACCAAGTGCACTCAAACGCTAACGACTCAACTTTGCATTCATCCACATCTTTCAATTCTGCTCTTGCTCTCACTTGATCTGCATCTCGTTTTGACACAGCTTCCTCAATAAACTCGGACTGGATATATCAGCAGGTTAGACGAAATTTAGTTAAGTTTAATGTCTCCCAAACCCAGTTTTTACCCATCCTTTTTTGAATACTCTCTTGTCTCTCCTTTGACGGTTCTGTAATTCCACCTCTTGGCTCAGTGAACATACTTGGTATTACTGAAACATCCACTCTTTCTTGGAAACCCCACATTATGGAAATAGCTGAGTCTGCCTCTAAGAAACTGGGAGTTCTTTTTAAACAGATGTTGAAATTTCTTTTTTTCTGAACAGTTGCTCCGTTTCTATAAACAACTGATTGTCCTTGTATGGAGTACTGCTTTCACATCTGGTGGTTCTACCGATGCATCCTTACTAGACAGAGTTGAGTCGGAAGCGGTTTGACTTATAAACTCTCCCACGCTAACTTCAAAACTTGACCCGCTTGCCTAACGCTGCAATGTTGGTTCACTTTCCCTCTGCTGTAGGTGTTACTTTGGTATTTATTCCCAAGAATAATACAAGCAAGACTGGAGACATACAGTAAAACATTTTATCTGTTACAATTATTTAAAGCTTTTTTAATTTTATCATATTTTAGTAAGGAATTAGTTAAGATCTTATCAAATTTATATACACCATCATTTAAGTTCATAGTGTTACTAGTTTTGATCAGTGATGACTCAACAATAAGCCTTTCGGTAACAGAAGAACATAGACATATCATACAGGCTTCTTTCCAGTTTACTGGGTGATTAAAATTCTCTACATGTTTAAATATTGCACATGAAGTAGTAGCTGTCCTAACTGAATATTTATGTTGCTTAATTCTTTGTTCCAACTGTTTACATGATTGACCTATGTAAATCTGATCACAACCCTTGCAAGGGACATAGTAAACACCTCCTATTTTATCGGAGGGACTGTCTTTTATCAGTGAAATTCTTATGGTATTTTTATATCTGAATACAAGATTTATATTAAGATGTTTAAGAATTTTGATTGCAGGAATGAGCTCTTCATGAAAAGGCAAAAACAAAACATTTTTAGAATTGAAACTTCTGACTTGTGTTCCGTTGTGATAATTCTGTTTAGCTTTTTTTATAGTGAGATCAATTAAAGATATAGGAAAATTAAGTTTTTTAGATAAGGAGTAGATGTAACTGATCTCATCATCCAAGAATTGGGGGTCACATATTTTAAGTGCTCTAAGAAACATTTACTTTCAACTTTCTCCTTTCACACACTCTGCCAAACTAGGTCACCATCTTCTGCAGTTTGTCACTTGAATCAGCCACCAGTGCTGTATTGTCGGCATACAACAACTGACTCTCTTCTCAGCCCTCTCATCCCCAACAGACTGCATACTTGCTCCTCTTTCTAAGACTCTTACATTCACCTCCCTCACCACCCCATGCATAAACAAATTAAAGATCCATGGTGACACCACACACCCATGCCACAGACCAACCTTCACTGGGAACCAGTCACTTTCCTCTCATCCTACTTGTACACATGCCTTACACCCTTAATAAAAGCATCTCACTGCTTCTAGCAGCTTACTTCCCACACCATATATTCATAAGACCTTCCACAAAGCATCTCTATCAACCCTATCTTATGCCTTCTCCAGAACCAAAAATGCCACATACAGATCCATCTGTTTTTCTAAGTATTTTTCACACATTCTTTAAAGCAAACACTTGATCCACATATCCTCCACCACTTCTGAAACCACACTGCTTCTCCCCAATGTGATGCTTAGAACATGCCTTCACTCTCTCAATCAATACCCTCCCATACAGTTTATCAGGTACACTCAACATACTTATGCCTCCATAATATGAACACCCACCTTTATCCCCTTTGCCTTTATACATTGGCACTATATATGAATTCTACCAATCCTCAGGCACCTCACCATGATCCACTCAAACAATGAATATCCTTACCAAACAATCAGCTACACAGTCACCCCCTTTCTTTATAAATTCAAGTGCAGTACCATCCTCTGCCTCTGCCTTGCTGCATTTTATCTTCCACAAGGCTTTCACCACCTCTTGTCTCTTCAAACCACTCTCCATGGCTCTCTCACTTAACATACCACCCTGAACAAAACACCATACATGTACCTATCTATCATCAAGTACTTTTAATAGTCCTTCAGAATACACACTCCATCTTTGAAATCCAAATTCCTTGAAAAACTATTCCACAACAGAGTCAATCAATGTATCTAATTCTCACCCACACATTATGGCTTCAGACCCAATCACTCCACTACCATACAGCATGTGGTATCCTCCTACACAGGAACAGTCACAAAACACAGATACATCAACTAAGCATTTGACACAATTCCTAACACATTCACACACTACAGATACTTGACACTACCTTCTATCAAAACAACAGAAAATTGTTAACCAACTTTGTAGTTAGTTGTCAAGCCAAAAGTCACCCACAAAGGCTTCAACTCCAAAATCCTTATGCAATGGAGTTCCCCAGGAAATAGTTTTTTCTCAAAACATAATCAATCTTTTCTTCATGATCTCACTTCCTCTTTTGCCTCCCTTCACTAATATTCCTATTTGTTCTCATGTCTTTCACACATTATTTACCTCCTTCCAAAACATCTTTTTATTCTTCCCAAAGTTTAATGATACTCTCTCACCCCAACTCTCATTTGCCCTCTTTTTCGACCAGTTTGCTTTCTTCTTGACCTCCTGCTGCTTTCTCTTATACATCTCCCAATTGTTTGCACTCCCTCCTTGGAAGTTCCACCCAAATGCCTCTTTTTTCTCTCTCATTGGCAACTTTATGTCTTCTTCCCACTACTCACTACCCTTACTAATGTGCATACCCCCCACCCTTTGCATGCCACATGCATCTCTTGCACATGCCATCACTGCTTCATTAAATACCTCCCATTCCTCTCCAACTCCCCTCACTTCATTTTGTCTCACTTTTTACCATTCTATGCTCAATATCTCCTGGTGTTTGTTCACACAAGTCTCCTTTCCAAGCTCACTTACTCTCACCACTTTCTTCTTGACATTGTCTTCTCTTTTTCGAAAACCTCCACAGATATTCAACATCGCCTGCACAAGACATTTTAATAGCTGCCCCTTTCCGCAACTCTACATCCATAATTCTCTCTTTTACACGCCTATCAATTAATACGTAATCTAATATTGCCCGTTGACCTTCTTTCCTATTCACATATGTATACTTGTGTATATCTCTTTTCTTAAACCAGGTATTCCCAATTACCAGTCTTTTTTCAGAACACAACCCCACAAGGTGTTCACCATTTCCATTCACAACACCGATTACCCCATGTGCCCTAATTATACCCTCAACTGCCACATTACTTACCTTCGCATTTAGATCATCCATCACAAATACTCGGTCTCGTGCAAGAAAACTTCTTGACACACTCACTCAGCTGCTTCCAAAACATTTGCCTCTCATGATCTTTCCTCTCACGGCTTGGTGTATAAGCACCAATAATCACCTATCTCTCGCCATGTACTTTCAGTTTTACTCACATCAGTTTAG
>JAYMFT010275609.1:0-10563 GCA_038088735.1 Panulirus argus
TACTGTGCATATATGTGCATGTATGTATATATGTGTGTATGTGGGGGGATGGGTCTTTCTTCGTCTGTTTCCTGGCGTTATCTCGCTGGCGTGGGAAACAGTGATCAAGTATAATAAAATACAATAAATATATATATATACATATTTGGCTTTTCCCGCGTTAGCCAGGTAGCGTTAAGAACAGAGGACTGAGCCTCTGAGGGTATATATATATATATATATATATATATATATATATACATATATATATTGCAAGAGGTCACTAAGGGATATCTTACCCTCTAAGGCAATTTGGTTTAGGTATGTAGATGATGTTCTTTGTGTTTGGCCTACAAATGAAAATTTACAAACATTTCTCCCTATATTTAACAATTCAGTGCCTTCTATCAACTTTACAGTAGAAGTGGAAAATAACTGTATGTTACCATTTTTAGACTGCATGATCCATAGGGATAGAAACATGTTTATGTCTAGGATATACAGAAAACCTGCCACTGTTTGTTCATGTATTCATTATTACTCAGCTCAACATGACAAAGTTTAATTATCATCATTCCAGTTGATGTTCCTAAGGGCATTATGTATATGCAGTCCGGAATTTATCGATGATGAGTATGAGACGATATATTCTATTGGATACGTATATGCAGTCCGGAATCTATCGATGATGAGTTTGAGATGATATATTCTATTGGATACAAGTTAAAGTATCCTAGATCTTTCATTGATAAATTCCTTTAGTTGGCAAAGAAATCGTTTTATAGAGTTTAACCCAAACCTCCCCTTGATACCAAGAATCTTTCAGTTCTCCCTTTTATTCATAATCTTACTTTACTTCCCAGGTTGTTTAAATCCTTTAATGTACATGTATCCCTCAGCAATAACAATACTATAAAGAACATATTAATCACAAACTCACAAGAAAATTCAGCAGGCTGTGTTTACAGAATACCTTGTAAAAATTGCAATATGTTGTATGTTGGAGAGACTGGTAAAGATCTTTATGTTAGACTTAAGCAACATACATGTAGTATAAGACTAGGACAAGAATCAAATTCTTTGTTTAATCATGTTAAAAATCATGACTATTGTACTGACTGTAGTAGTGTCGATTCAGTTATTAACTGTAACTCCTTTACCACGAGAAATATCATTGCATCTTCTATTATCACATACACAAAGAATTGTAACAATAATATTAGTGAAGGTCTATACAAATTAGATAGCTCTGTTGAGGCAAAATTTGTAAACAGTTCCCTTTCTTCTCCACATAATAAAAATCTTATGACAGGCATGATGCAAGACCCGAACATCACCATCCAGCAACGCTTGTTTACCAAAGGGGTCTTAGCTATGTCTCCTCCTTGTATATTAACTGACTGTTCTATGTCTTCTATCTCATTCTTGTATCTCCCCTGAAGGCAAGGTCACTACACGAAAGTGCACTTGGGAACTTATTGTTTCATTTTCCAGTGTTTCTTTACATATATCTATGTATATATCCCTGGGGATAGGGGAGAAAGAATACTTCCCACATATTCCCTGCATGTCGTAGAAGGCGACTAAAAGGGGAGGGAGCAGGGGGCTGGAAATCCTTCCCATCCAGTTTTTAATTTTCCTAAAGAAGGAACAGAGATGAGGGCCAAGTGAGGATTTTCCCTCTAAGGCTCAGGCCTCTGTTCTTAACGCTACCTTGCTAATGTGGGAAATGGCGAACGTGTATGAAAAATATATATATTCATTTATTCATTCATTTATTTATTTATTATACTTGATCGCTGGGATCACCAGGGTGAGTTGCCAAGTACTAATGAAGTGAGATCTGAGCATTCAGTAGGCTGACAGACACGGAAATTCTGAGGACACCCAACCACACAACAAAAGGCCCCATATTCCTCAGACTCTTTGCATGTGCAGTGCATCTCTCAATCAATCGCACTTCTTCCATACGAGTAATGTCCATACATCTCTTCTCTTACACAAGCAACATGGCTTCCTCAACCACAACTCATGTCCAATATTTGGAATACTAACACTAGGGAAGGGAATGTGGAACATATTCCCTTTTACAAAGAAACTTGTCTTTGGTTTGAACAATGTTGCTTCAAACAAACATTTCTAGGAATTCCCATTAACAGTGAATAATGCCAGCGCAGTATGTACAAAACAGTTATGTAAGCAACTTAATGGTAATTTTCAGAGTAATACACGAATTGAAAAACTTACTCTGAGACACATCGTACTCTAATTGGGAAAATGTAGTCTGCTTAACGTAACATTTTTGGGAACATTTAAGCTATACTAAGCAGGGAATGCCTGTATATGATCCAACATGTGTAAAAGGAAATGGAATTTACAAACAACTGGAGTAGTGTTATATGTAAAGGAAATGTGAATGGAGACTGGTTTGACTTAATGTAATTTCAGTGTGATAAAAAAATGAGAACTGCATGCTCAGTACTTATGTAGAGGCATAACTTCACTTTACTACACCAGATGTATGTTTAGGATGTGTGAAGCTGAGAGGTCATAAGCACTAGGCTCATCTCATGCAAATGAAAATAGAGTTCTCGTTAAAATCTTGATAATCTTCTGAATAGGATTCAAGAAACTGAAAAACCTTTAAAAGGTCACAGAAACATTAGCAGGTTTAAGGAAACTGGCATTAGACACAAACAAAGCATTAAACTAAGTCTTGGACATATAATGACCAAAGATGAACCTTGCATGCTTGAAGAACCAGTGTTCATCCTTTTTTATTTCATATATTCTTTTGGGCCATGAACAGACAATACTCACCAGTCATACAAAGTGTGTACAAAGTGCCATCCTCAATAGGCCAGGTCAGATGGGTAGGTGGGCTTTTTGTTTGTGTTGGAGTCAACACAGTGCCACTGTTTACCTCAACTTCTCCAAATTTCACCTGTAAAAATGAAAACAAGATGTGAAAAGTAAAATTCAGTCACTTCAGAAATAAACATTTTCCATCTCCAGTGATTATGGGTACAACTATCAGATCTTATAACTTCTAATATTCTTTTCTATTCATCTATCTATGATCGGATAGATAACAGATTGATCTTTTCTCACTTCAGCACAAGAAGAATATATTACCTTGACTATAATACTTATACAACAGATACTGTTGCTATCCATAGTCTCAAGAATGAAAATTCCTTCCTTGAACCATATAACACTTTCAGCATTATTTCTTCTGATTACTGGGCAGTGTTACTGATCAAACAGTTAATCCTGGTAATTTATGGAATGCACCATTTAAATATGCTTACCACCCAAAGCTGCCAAAAATGAGCATTTGTGGTAAATTGCCCTAAGCAAATGCAAATCATTATAAAATAGACACAAAATCCCAAGTACCCAAGCAAATGCCTAAGCAAATGAAACCAAAATTGTATTTGACACCAACAATGAAAATCTTTTCTATGGCTTTGATCACAACAATGTTTAGACATATATTCCTGACATGCAAGGTCTGTGTCACTGAGTTCAGTGGGATATGGTACGAAATGATAAGCTCATCAGTAACATCTGTAGTTTGTAATTAGAAGATTTTAAACAGAGGCATACTGTACTTACTTCCACAATGGCTGGTGGCACAACATCAATGACATCAGGAACAACTTGATGCTCTTCCATTATCAATCTGGAAATATATTGATTTTGAATTGCTATGCAATAATATCAATAAAAAACAAAAGCAAGTGCTCTATATCAAATATTTCATTTATATATATGATATATATGTAAGGAAATGCAACTAAAATAAATAATGTTTAAAGAACCCAGGGAAAGAACAATAGTGGAGGGGAAAAATTGGTTCAGAAAGGACAAGTGAGGGGAGGACGGATATTTGAGTCTTATCAGTCCAATAAGTGAAATTTGAGTTTACACCAGATTGTATACAATAATCTAAGAGCTAAGCAGTGAGATTTGTGGTAAGGATCACAGAATTGAACATATTCTGAAGGGAGATGATGTGTTTGTTACAGGCCAGAGTAAGAGTGGTGGACGAGAGGCACATCAAGTGGTATGAGGTAACTGATATACTTGATAATATTGAAGTGTATGTAATAACCACATACTAAGGGAGATCATATATATATATATATATGTATATATATATATCCTAGCATAAGCCATGTATATATATTGATGGTTTAGACTGTGTGAGGTAGGTGATGAAGAAATAAATTTTTCTACTGGAATCTTGAGATAGCACTTGCTCACATGTTGGCCAAAACACTCTTCTATTCCCATGATTTCACCCTTTTGAATAACCATTCTAGGACCAGCTAATGTTTGTATACACTGACCCAAGAACCATATAGAAAGCCAACTTGGCCTGTGCCTTTTGTGAGACCTACAAGTGCAAGGACTCAGGATATGATTCATGGGGCTTTGAGCACTTCAAAAAATTACTGAAAGGTAGGAAGAAATGGGTAAATAAATTCATTATCATACTCCATGGGTAAATAAATGCATTTTCATACTCCCTGGGTAAATAAATGCATTTTCATACTCCACAAAGTATAAATTTCTTTCTTTTTCTATTTCATGAATACTTATACCTTGCATACAGCATTAGGTAATAGTTGGTAGGCAACCACCAACCAGGGAGGTATATTACCGGTAATACCCACTCGGTTATTGGGGGGGTTAGCGACAATTGCGTAGTGAGTCAGCACTTCAGTGGTTATCAAGTTACACTCCTCTAACCCAAGTTAGTCTTGGTCGGCAAAACAGCAGCTGACACATCGGTGCAGACCATTACTTATAATACTATAGCTTTACCGGTAAGGTACCGTAACGGCTGGTGAAATCCTTGTAATTGATGCTTTATGAGTTACGTTAATATCCATACCTTATGACAACCACGACTTTAGACTAGTTCAGTCCAATGTGTGAAATTCCAAGGGCTGTCATGTGTTCTGGCTTCCCGTGACAGTCTGTCATCAAGGTTTGTCATATCGACCAACACGCCGGCACCAGACTCGATGGTCGTTTACAATTGATGGTCGACATTTTCCTTTATTTCTCTCTACCTTCTTATGACTGGAGGTGGTAGTCATTGAACATGAGAATATTGGGATACAACTTCATTTAAGGGTTTACTATCCTGAGACGATGTTCTCCACTATTCTGTTTCACTCCCCTTGGCATGGGCCACGCCTCACCATCAAAATTCCCCAAGAATCTTCTTAACTTCTTCACAAATAATGTCTACCTGCCTGTGTCATACACTACCCTTTATACCTGAGAGATCATCTATCCTCCACATACATAATGAACCTTCAAACTAATAGTATAATCAAAAATGGTACTAACAATTTACAGTCTTATCCCCGACGGTGCAGTGTCTGGTCGCTGTTGCTATGGTGGTGTGTGTGTGTCTGGCGTGGAGGGAGGTGTCCCTTTGGGGGGGGGTTGGGGGGGGGGGTCTGAGGGGGGGGGTTAAGGGGCATTGGGCCAACACAATGTTACCAACATTTCTTTCAACAGCATCGCCAACTACCGGGATATCGTCCCTAATTTGTGTCTTTCTGTTTTACTAAAGGATATATTTTTCGTGTTGCTCTGCTGGTCCCTATTGCCAACGTCTTAAGTCTGTATCAGAAACATGTCATATGAACTATATTGTAAATACTCTTGATACTTTATGAAAAAATAAAATTTCCAGAGAAGACACAATACTAGAGAAAGACCATGCACAAAATTCCTCACATTTTACATGTTACAGATTGCAGAACACTACCGTATTCAGTGTGCATATTAAAACTTAACAGTATATTCCGGTTAACACAGAAAAGCACGCACATCCATCAGCCTCAAAGTAACATCTATTCCCGTTTGACGTGTGGCTTGTATGCTTACTATTGATGTGTTCCATAAGAAAGCTTTACAATCGTGTTCTTCCTTTGTTAATCTTGTATATATGTATCATGCTTTGAACTTTAAATCTGAATACACATGCACACACCAATCTAAGCCAAATATTCATTTATCCACTAACCCCGATGGGAGGATGAACACCTGGTTTGGGTGTGACCAACTGACACGCTCAGGACTGACCCATGAGGGTTCACCACAGACAGGCCCTCGATGACATGGCTAGTAACGCTTACCACTAAGCCAATATGGCCTGTGTAAGAGGTCAGGTGACAACAAATATATTGAAACGACCAAGATTACCGTATTATTTCGAGGGTGCCACCAGGAATACAAGTGGAAACCTATCGTGTGTAGGAAGAGGTCCTCCGCTGGGACGCAGGAACTGTATAAAGTCAGCCGGGGCCCGACCGGGATGGACTACCATGGGGTATGGCGAGGCTTGACTGTAGGGAGTGGAACATTGGCTGCTGTGTCTATGTCCACAGTAAAGAGGTAGCTGGATTGACTGTTGGACAAGTAGATGAGTGAGGTGTCTGCGAGAATGGGGTCACTGGTAGTCATCAGTCCACACTGATGGGGTATCCCTATCAGGTTTGGAGAGTGCAGCACATGTGGGTTTGGGCTCCAGCTGATGATTAGTGGTAAAGGCAATGGCCTGGCTGCTTTGTCTTTAGAAATTGGTGGCTAACTGTTCTTGAGAAGGATAGGGATAGCCTTTTTTTTTTTAACATTGAAGGCTCCAGTCATGAAAACTGCAAAATAGAATCAGTAGTTTTACCATGGTAGTAACAGCCATCAGTGGTGTAGTACAGTCAACCATAGTAAAAGAAATCTGAGTGTTTGGATTTAACCACTGGAGGAACAGCAATGAGAGAACATGGTTGCTGCAGGAAAGAACAGGCCATCTGCAGCAGGAGGGCATGGACAGTCTGTATCTTTTAGTAGGGAAGTACGAGCCATTTGTCTTCCACAGTGGGAGGGCACTGACAGACCATCTGCAGGGGAAGGGAACAGACAATCTTTCATGTGCAGTGAGAGAGCACGAGCCATCTGTCTTCAGCAAGAGAGCAAGGGTTGTGTGTTTTCTGCATCAGAAAGGCATGGACAGTTTGTTGTGTTCGGTAGGAGAACACAGGCACCCTCACCTGCAGTAGGAGGGCACAGGGAGTGCGTCATCTGCAGCAAGAGGGCATGGGTCATCTGTCTTCTCCAGCATGGGCTCGACACATTACATTAGCATTAGTCAAGTGAGTAGATGTCCCTATTTTGGTGGAAAAGTACTGCTTATGACCTGTATGAGCCACTGTCTCCCAAGATCTTTAGGGACTGCAAAAATGTTGTACTTTTGGAGATAATGAAAATAAATGTATCCATCAGAACTATTACCAGTAAGCTATCTAGCTGTATGGAATTTTGCTCTCATAATGCCTATGTAAATAGTAAAGGTCCAGTATTATTTTGAACTATAAATTATATCTGTCTTGATTATGAACCATAAGAAGAGTAATATTTAGCTTACCTAAGAACTACTTATAAAATGCCCTTCATTTTCATGTATTAACATCCAAAAATGTAACTTCATAACCATATACTTACTGAGGATGTATAATGAAATCAATTTGTTTAATATTGATGTAATAAAATCAGTTCCTACTGACAACTGTTCTGTGAATGAGAACTGCTTGGAATTTTTTCCCTCTGCTACTTCAGTCCCTGGTAATAATTTTTTTCATTCTCCTGCTTTTAACTCTAGAAAATCTGGTCACTTCAGTTATTAATTGGGTATTTAGGCTTTAGTTGTATCAACTGTAGGGTTATTAATGCATATTTTTTCAAAACTCATCTATTTTCATAAAGCTTCCTTCATTTTGATAATTTTACATTGTACAAATTGAAACACTGCATTAGTAATTAACCCAATACAGAAGAAAGTCTGTCATAAAATACTGAAGCACATTATAATACAAGTTATTAGGTAGAATGGAAAATCAAAAACATTTTAGATCAAAATAGCTTTACTTATGAATTTTTGCCATGCATAGTGAGGTGAATGAAGCTACAATGTTGAAAACTTAAATAGGCTTAGAATGATCTACAAATGTGTCTTAAACTCCATTATTAAAGTGTAGCTGGAATAATGAACAAAAAATCTGATGCTAAATCACAGAATTTGGAAATAAGCATACACAATAACACATGTTGGACATAATTTTTGTGATATATTTGCATAGGCTAATGACCAAAAGCCCTGATAGGGCAGTCCTGTTACACACTTCATGTAGTGAGGGTTTGATACATATGGAAACCTAAAGTTGCTTGTTTTCCTCAAAGCTCACTAACAAAAAGATGACCGCGTAAGTTTTGTCAGAATATTCCTAACTGTGCCACTCAGTATTGTTTTTGTTGACATTTAGCATGGTGTAGCACTTTTACCTTACAAAAAAGTTTGATATTTAAATGTCTTTAGAATGTTAGGTTGACATTTAACACATGATTAACTTCACATCTTGGCATAAAATTCAATGAACATGTAAAATCATAGGTCAATGTGCTATATATGTAAATTTGCAAGATCAGATTGTTGACTGTGTTCTAGCATGAACAAAGGAGTGGAATTACAAGAAATTTTAACAATTTTAACAGAGTACTTAATTCTTTTTATCTACAGGATTACTATTATCCTTTTTTGGGCCCATGGTCTCACTGATTATTAAGAAATGAATGATATGAATGATACAGACTGAGAGATGAAATTTACCTTTACTTGGGACCATTACTACAAAAGCATGCACATATGGTTATGAAAATATTCTAAAAAACATGTATTTTGTTTTGCTTCAAGAAGCCCATGAAGACTGAGAAACCTATTAGGCTACAGGAACAGGGGAAAGCTACAATACATAATCATTTTACAAGAACAAGAAAATAAAGTCTGCAGGAAAATCAGAGGATGAGGTACTTAGTGACACTGGTTTCCTTGATGCAATATGTAATCATAAGCAATGTTACCAAAAATACACCAAACAAGAACATGGCAATTCAGATCTGCCAAGCATTAGTGAAATCAGTCATCATCTAATGTGTTCTGGTTCTGATCCCCTTTGATAAAACTATGTGTATATTCTGTGGCTGCTACAGGCAACAAAGTGATTGAGTTTTGATTCATGTAAGTGCTTTCATGCTGCAAAGTAAAATTCAGAATGCAGTTGAAGGTTTACAGGACCTTAAGTTATTTCTAAAAGTTCGGCATCAGATGCAAAACATCACAAAAACTGCCTCAGCAAATGCAGCTACTAACAAGAAAAAGCTCTGTGAAAGACTTGACTTTGCAGAGGCTTTTTAGAAACCAAAGAAATGAAAAGAGAAGAAATGAAATGTGATTTTCTACAAAGAGCAGTAAATGATAAGATAGTTTTTACTAAATAATTCAAAATGTATCGAAGTGATTGTATCCACATACAAGCACACTGAAATGATGGGGAAACTGGGGCAAAATCCCAAGGGAATTGGACGAGGGAAGATGAAATCTAAAGTATTAATGAAGTGACCAAACAACAGAAAATATAAGTAGTAAACAAAAATTTAGAAATTATAATTTTTTGCAGTCTTGCTCTCATATATGCCCCCATGCCCCCTCTCCAGGATGGCCCAAGGAGGTCATAACATGCCATCCCTTCCCAAGAGCCTGTGTCAACTCTTGGCAGCAGTCTGGATTTCAAGACAACTACCTACAAGCTAGCTGATATAAAGTAAAAAGTAAAGGAAAAAGCTACTTAAGCAGATCTTGTAATTCCAGAAGAGGATTCAGATGAACTTACTCATTTCAGTGAGGCTATGTATTTAAGGTTATCTGTTAAAAAACATAAGAAATTGCAACTAACCCTTGCATTAACTGTGAAAATTTATGTTAAATACTAGTGACATTACAAAATTACCTCAAGGGAAAGGGTTAGAAAACATCTATTGTGTTTCAGTGTGACACAGAAATATTATGCTTTACCGGAGCAGTTGACTGATGACATACGGACTTTTTAAGAATTTATCCCTACACTGTATCAGCCAAACCTTGATATCAAAAACATCAAAATAATGAGGTATAAAATATTTTGAAAAAAGCCAGTGCAAAATTAATTTGCCGTCATGCCATAATAGTCTACTGCAGAATATTAAAATGGCAAACTATCAGATCGCAGTTTAGATAGTATGTCTGGCAGCACAGCTACATCTTGAACCATCCAGTGAAAATGGATGGATAAGGCTGGGAGATGGCTTGGAACTGGAGCTCATGATACAAAAGTCACCACCAAAAGATATCACTAGACTAATAACATGCCAGTGCAGAGGGTCTAAATGTGTTTCTGTCATGTAAATGTGTGAAGTTTCAGTTAAAATGCACTCTTGCATGTTTATGTTAAGGTGAGCAGATACATGTGGAAACATCAAGGATT
Organism: Panulirus argus; assembly: GCA_038088735.1. Classification (NCBI taxonomy): domain Eukaryota; kingdom Metazoa; phylum Arthropoda; class Malacostraca; order Decapoda; family Palinuridae; genus Panulirus; species Panulirus argus. The sequence goes on from JAYMFT010275609.1 coordinate 10,359, forward strand.
CAAGTGGGGAGGATGTGGATGATAAGTTCTCAGACAGTGATCGAGAATAACTCTTCAAGTTCATATGAAAGTATATCTGTGCATCAGTATGCCCAAGCCTATGTGTGTATTGTGTCCATTACACAGAAATATATATATATATATATATATATATATATATATATATATTATCCCTGGGGACAGGGGAGAAAGAATACTTCCCACG
>JAYMFT010275620.1:0-10563 GCA_038088735.1 Panulirus argus
TCCCGAGAGCTGGCTGTTTGTGTGCCCCCACCACTAGCTAGACCACGCAATACTCGGCAAGCTGCTGCGTCACGTGAATATTGTGATACCATCAGTAGCTTAAGGATGTGCCATGTTGATAACTGCTTCTTTCCCTACACGTCGAGGCTTTGGAACTCTCTGCCTTCTCATGTCTTTACCAATAACTATGAGCTGGGTCATTTCAAAAGACAGGTCTCTCACTTTCTCAATAAATTTGCACATACTTCCCTGTCTTTTTTTTTTCACCGTTCCTAAATTCTCTCTATTTTTCAATTATGGCCCGGCCTTGATGTGGACTTTTGTCCGTGACTGGAGCCTTCAACATAAAAAGACAAATACTGTTGGTCCGATATTACTACCGTGGATGTTCTACTGGTGGTCCGGTATCATTGTTGTGAAATCCCTACTGGTGGGACGATATCATTGTTGTGAAAGGCACGTTGTGGTTCGATGTTATTGGTGTGGAAACCACACTAGTTGTCCAATATTACTGTTGTAGAAGAAGTACTGGAAGTCCATTATTACTGTTTTGGGTGCCATGCTAGTGGGCTGATATTACTGTTGTGAAAGCTAGGTTGGTTGTCCGATATAACTGTTTTGGAAGCCATGCCCGTGGTCCGATATTACTGTTGTGGAGACCATACTATTGGTCCGATATCATGGATGTGGAAGCCATGCTGGTGTCCATAATACTGCTTTTTAAGTCAGGCTGGTGTTCCGATGTCGTTGCTGTAAAAGCCATGCTTTTGGTCCGATATTTTTGCTGTGGAAGCCAAACTGGTAGTTAGATAATTTTGTTGTGCAAGGCAAGCTGGTGGTCCAATATTACTGCTGCGGAAGCCAATCTGGTGTTTCGATATCACTGTTGTAGAGGCCACTCTGGTGGTCCGATATTTTGATTGTGAAAGCCCTGCTGGTAGCCTGATATTATTGTTGTGGAAGCCAAGCTGGTGGTCCGATATCACTGTTGAGGAAATAAGGCTGATCTTCCGATATCACTGTTATAAGAGCCATACTGGTGGTCCGACACTTTTTTGTGGAATCCATGCTGGTGTTCCGATTTTATAGTTGTGGAAGCCTTGCTGGTGGTCCGATATTACTGTTGTGGAAGCCATACTGGTGGGCCGATAATACTGTTGTGGAAGCAATAATGGTGGTCAGATGTTATTGTTCTGGATGCCATACTAGAGGTCCAATAAAACTATCATTAAAGCCATACTTGTAGTCCGATTTTTTTTTTTTTTGTGGATGCCATGCTGTTAGTCCGATATTACTGTTATGGATGCCATGTTGGTGGTCCGATATTACTGTGGTGGAAGCCATGGTGGTGTTCCGATATTTTAGTTTTGGAATCCATGCAGGTGGTCCGATACTACTCTTATGGAAACCATACTGGTGGTCCGATTTCTTTATGTGGATGCCATATTGATAGTCCGATATTACTGTTGTTGAAGCCATGCCGGTGCTCCGATGTTATTGTTCTGTAAGCCATAGTGGTGGTTCGATATTACTGCTGTGGAAAACATACTGGTGGTCCGATATAGCGGATTTGGAAGACATCCTGGCGGTCCATATTACTGTTAAGAAAGTCAGTCTGGTGTTCCGATGTCATTGTTGTAAAAGCCATGCTGGTGGTCAGATGTTGCTGTTGTGGAAGCCATAATGGTTGGCCAGTTTTACTGTTGTAAAAGCCATACTGATAGTCCATTATTGCTTTTTTGGATGCCATGCTAGTGGTCCGATATTACTGTTGTGGAAGCCATGCTGATATTCCGATATTACGATTGTGGATGTCACGCTGGTGGGCTGATAGTGTTGTTGTGAAAGACAGGTTTGTGGTCCCATATAACTTGCTTGGAAGCCATGCTTGTGGTACGATATTACTGTTTTGGAAACCATACTTGTGGTCTGATATTATTGTTGTGGAAGCAATACTATTGGTCCGATATCATGAGTGTAGAAGCCATGCTTGTGGTCCATAATACTGTTCTTTAAGTCAGGCAGGTGTTTCGATGAAATTGCTGTAAAAAGCATGCTTTTGGTCCGATATCATTGCTGTGGAAGCCAAGCTGGTGGTCGGATAATTTTGTTTTGCGAGGCAAGCTGGTGGTCTAATATTGCAGCTGCGGAAGCCAGTTTGGTGTTCCGATATCAGTGTTGTAGAAGCCACACTGGTGGTCCAATGTTTTGGTTGTGAAAGCCATGCTGGTAGTCTGATATCATTGTTGTGGAAGCCATACTCTAGGTCCGATAATTTTCTTGTGGAAGCCAAGCTTATGGTCCGATATCACTGTCCGATATTACGGTTGATCTTCTGATATCATTGTCAGGCTGGTTTTTCGATGTCATTACTGTAAAAGCCATGCTGGTGGTCCGATGTTTTTACTGTGGAAGCCAAACTGGTGGCCCAATATTCTTGTTGTAGAATCCAAGCTGGGGGTCCAATATTACTGCTGTGGAAACCAATCTGGTGTTCCGTTATCACTGTTGTGGAAGCCACACTGGTTGTCCGATTCTTTGGTTGTGGAAGACGTGCTGGTAGTCTGGTATTATTGTTGTGGAAGTCATGCTGGTGGTCCAATTTTACTGTTGTGTAAACCGTGCCTGTGGTCCGATATTACTATTGTGGAAATCATGCTTTTGGTCCAATTTTACTATTGTGGACGCCATACTGGTAGGCCAGAACTTTTATTGTGGAAGCCATAATGGAGTTCCGATTTTATTGCCGTGGAAACCTTGCTGGTGGTCCGATATTACTGTTGTGGAATCCATACTGACGATCCAATATCACTGTTGTGGAAGCCATGCTGTTGGTCCGGTACTACTGCTGTGGAAGCCATACTGGTAGGCACATATTACTGTTGTGGAAGCAGTGCTGTTTGTCCGATATTATTGTTTGGACACCATACTAGTGGTCCGCTATTACTTTTGTGTAAGCCAAACTGGTGGTCCGATATCTTTTTTGTGGAAGCCATGCTGGTTGTCCGATATTCCTTTTTTAGACGCCTTTCTGCTGGTCTGATATTACTCTTCTTTAAGCCATGCTTGTGTTCCGATATCATTGTTGTGGAAGCCTTGTTGGGGATCAGATATTACTATTGTGGAAGCCATACTAGAAGTCCGATATTACTGTGTGGGAAAACAGGTTTTTGGTCCGATGTTATTGTTCTGTAAGCCATACTGGTGGTCCGATATTACTGTTGTGGAAGCCAGGTTTGTGGTCTGATATTTCTGTTGTAGAAGCAATAGTGATGGCCGATGTTATTGTTCTGTAAGCCATACTGGTGGTCCGATATTACTGTTTTAGAAACCATGCTGGTTCCCGATATCATGGATTTGCAAGCTATGCTGGTGGTTCATATTACCGTTTAAGACGTCAGTCTGGTGTTCCGATGTCCTTGCTGTAAAACCCATGTTGGTGGTCCAATATTTTTATTGTGGAAACTATACTTGTGGGCCGATATTACTATTATATGAGCTGTACTGTTGCTTCGTTGTTCTTGTTCTAGAAGCCATACTTTTTGTCCATTATTGTTGTTTTGGAACCCATACTGATAGTCCGATTTTTTGTTGTGGAAGCCATACTCTTGATCTGATATTACTATTGTGGATGTTCTGTTGGTGGTCCGATATCATTATTAAGAAAACCATACTGGTGGACCGATATTACTCTTGTGGAAGTCATGTCGGTGGCTCATTTTTAATGTTGTGGAAGCCAGACTGGTTGGCCAATGTTACTCTTGTGGAAGACATACAGGTAGTCCACTATTATTCTTTTGAATGCCATGCTGGTGGTCCGATATTATTGTTCTGGAAGCCATGCTGAGGGTCCGATATTACTACTGTGGATGTCATGCTGTTGGCCTGATATTACTGTTATGAAAGCCAGGTTGGTTGTCCGATATTACTCTTGTGGAAGCCAAGTTTGTGGTCCGATAATATTTTTGTGGAAGCCATTCTTTTGGTCTGATATACTGTTATGAAAACCATGCTGGTGGTCCGATATTACAGTTGTGGAAGCCAGGTTTGTAGTCTGATATTACAGCTGTGGAAACCATAGTAGTGGTCCGATATCATAGATGAGGAAGCCATGGTGGTGGTCCATATTGCTGTTGTGGAAGTCAGGCTGGTGGTCCGATATTTTGGTTGTGGAAGCTGTGCTGGTAGTGTGATATTGTTGTTGTGGAAGCCATGCTGTTGGTTCGAAATTTTTTTATGGAAGCCAAGATGGTAGTCCGATATTACTGTTGTGTAAAGCAGGCTGTTCTTCCGGTATCATTGTTGTGAAAGCCATTCTGGTGGTCTGCTACGTTTTTTGTGGAATTCATGCTGGTGTTCCGATATTATTGTTGGGAACACCTTGCTGGCGGTCCGATATTACTGTTGTGGAAGCCTTGCTGTTGGTCAGATACTTCTGTTGTTTAAGCCATTCAAATAATTCGATTTCACTGTTGTGGAAGTCATTCCTCTGGTCCGATATTACTGTTGCGGAAGTCATATTGTTTGTCCGATATTAATGTTTGGAAGCCATACTGGTGGGCCGATGTTACTGTTGTGGAAGCAATGCTGGTTGGCCGATATTACTGTTGTGGAAGTCATTCTGGTGATCCGATATTGCTGTTGTGGAAGCCATACTGGTGTGCCGATATCACTGTTGTGGAAGCCATGCTGGTTGTCCTATATTACTGTTGTGGAAGCCATACTGGTTGTCCAATATCATTGTTTTGGAAACCATACTAGTGGCTCGATATTACGCTGTTGAGACCATACTGTCAGTACGAATTTTTATTCTGGATGCTATGCTGGTAGTCCGACATTATTATTGTAAAAGCCTTACTGGTGGGGAATAATTACTGCTGTGGATGCCATGCTGGTTTTTCGATATCAATGTTATGGAAGCCTTGCTGGTGGTCCGATATTACTGTTGTGGAAGGCAGACTGCTGTTCTGATTTCATTGTTGTAGAAACCATAATGGTGGTCTGATATTTTTGTTGTGGAAGCCAAAGTGGTATTCCGATGTTACTGTTGTGGAATTCTTACTGGTGTTCCGATATCTTTGTTGTGGAAGACATGTTGCTGGTCCAATATTATTGTTTTGGAAGCCATCCCTGTAGTCCGATATTGCTGTTCTGGAAGACATGCTGGTTGTCCATATTACTGTTGTGAAAGTCATTCTAGTGGTCCTTATTATCATTGTTGTTGTGGAAGTCAGGCGGGTGATCGATATCACTGTTGTGAAGGCCAAGCTGGTGATTCGATGTTGTTCTGTCAGTCCTCAGGCACCTCACACTGGTTCGCACATACGCTGAAAAGCCTTGCGTAACCAATCAGCAACACTGTCACTCCCTTTCTTGAGAAACTCAACCACAGTCTCATCCACTCCTGTCGCAAAACTGGAACATGCTTCTCACATATAATCATCACACTTCCAGAGGCACAAACAACTAATATGGAAGGTCCACATGATAGCAACATAGATGGTACCAGGATAGAGATTTACAGGGAAAGGCTAGAGGTCTTAAATTTGTACACCTAGGAAGAAAGTATATATACAGACAAGTCACTTATGCGTGAACATGGGTCAATTCGCACGGTATTTACTGATGTGTTATAACGTTTTGTTTTTTATATGAATCTAGTCAAACTGCTACGTAAGAAACAGTGATCTAGAAAAGGAATGGATTTTCTTTAGGGTGGCCTGTATGAGCAATGGAGCGCCGAACTACTGTACCAGGCCAGGCTGGAGAGCAGTCGCAAAAAACGGGAGTTTCTGGCGCAAGAGAGGGAAGAAGGGAAGACGGTCGTGGGCACTGAAGCAGACTCTGCGGGCCAGATCAAGGCTCTCAATCTGCTGCACATGCAAGGACCGCTCCTGCTGCTGGTGCTGGGCCTCGTTCTCTCCAGCTTCTTCATTCTCATGGAGTATCTATTTGTCAGCCGAACATCTTACGCTAACCACATACAAAACTAATGAGTAACTGAAATTCTTCTCCCCATATCGCATCTGGAAGCCTCTTACAGAAAGAGCAATAACCACGTGTGTAACTGTCACACTGGATTTATTCCTTTCCACGGCTCTGATTGACCTGGCGTGTATAACGTATGTAAATATCATATTAGATCTCTGCCCGGAAATTATCAATCAATCAACTTAACGTTCGTATTTGGCAAGCGTCTGGCAAATCAGCTTGATTTCTTTTACGATTTAATCAACATGTACGATAAAGCATATGATATCTTTTAGCTAGATTTTCCAAAAGCATTCGGTAAAGTTCCACATTGAAGGTTACTAACTAAAATTGAGTCACATGGTATTGATGGGGTTGTACTTTGGGTGATAGGAAGTTGAATAACTGGCTGTAAACAAAAGAGTTTACTAATGACCAAGCCCCAGAATGGTTAGACGTAACAAGTGGTGTACAACAACGATCAGTCTTGGGACCGGCTCTCGTCCTCATATATATTAAGGGCACTGATAATGGGCTGCATTTTGAAATACCAAATTCGCAGACAACCTGGAGAATAAATCTACAACAGAAATTGAACGTCTGCAGCTTCAAAAGGACATCAACAAAAAATGATGGACTGGGCTTAAAGGTGGCAAAAGAATTTTGATATCAATAAGTACAAAGTTTTACATGTCGGTAAAAAGATGAAAAGACGAGCTTCACAATGAGTTCAACTGAACTTCCAAAGGCTTTGGTGTAATGCTCTCTGGTGATCTACAGCCAAGCAAACAGTGCACAGAAGCGGTTAAAAAGCGTACAAATTTCTTGGATTTATAGGTAGGGCTATTATCAAATTTCAATCTAGGGAAAAAGTCCTTACTCATTTCAAGTCACTCGTGCATCCCATCTTGGATCAATGTTCAGTTTTGATCACCCTACTTGAGGAAAGACACAGACAGAATGTGGAGAGTACAGAGACAAGCTACCAAGATGATTCCTTGACTGAGAAACACATCTTATAAGAGCCGATTAAAGAGAAAGCTAAGGAGTGTCCGATACAGGTATTCAAAATTATCGAGGGGCTTTGATATTCTTGATCTAACTATTTTTGTAGGAACAGACTCGTCTGGTTTCACTCGTAGAAATGGTCAAACACGTGGGCAAAGGCACAGTCTCGAATGAAGCGAAATTGCTTCTTCAACAGGATTGTTAACTTATGAAATGATTTACCAATCAGATTAGTTGAAAGCTGTACCAAAGATACGTTTAGGAATAGACATGATAAATATTTCGTTTCAAATCCACGACCGTCATTATTTGCGTCTCTTTAGCTACATGAAAAGTTTATAATATTTTCTCTGTTTCTAATATGTAAGTATTTCTAATCTTACCACACTGATCTCTGATTTTCATATCTCTTCCACTTCATAAAAGGCCTCGAAGGGACCAACTAGTCTGTTGCTATTTGAATTCCTCTGTGTTTCTTTGTAGTTGTATAATGTATAGCTACACCACTGACTTCATGAACCTGCTGGTAGCCTGGGATGTGTCACTCTATAACCAAATATGTAGCTACTGGAGAAGTTAACTAAACCTCCCTGCAGTTTCAGGTAACCCAGTGTGTCTGCTGCACCAGCATATATCCTGTCTGCTGCAACATGTACACATCCTGTCTGCATCACCATGCATATATTCTGATGTCTACTGCACCAACTATATACCTTGGTGTTGTCTGCACCAGCCATACATCCTGATGTCTGCTGCACCATGCATATATCCTAATGTCTGCTGCACCAACCATATACCCTGGTGTTGTCTGCACCAGCCGTACATTCTGGTGTCTACTGCACTATGCATATATCATGAAGTGTGCCTCGCCAGACATATAGCCTGAGTATGCTGCACATGCATTATATCCTCGTGTCTTTGGCATCAACTATTCTTGAAGATTTAGTGCAAATAATCTCCCACCCTACCACATTCCTGACCGCTGTGACCACTCTCCTAATATTCTGGACCTGTTTTTCACCTCTATCCTACCCCGCTGTACATATTCATTCCCGCCTTCAATTAGTTCATCAGATCACACTCTTATAAATGTATCTATTCTAACGGCACCTCACTCTCCAGCAGCCCCTTCTAAGCGTAAATACTGGCACCTGAACAAGCTGACTGGAACAATTTCCGTAACTTCTTTTCTGACTTTCCTTGGGTGAATTACTGTTTCTTGTGTGGTAATGCTTCTGTCTCCACCAAACGCATAGCGGAGGTTATTCTTGCGGGAATGGAAGCATTATATCCTCTTCCTCCAAAACTACTTCATCAAATCCACGGTTCAGTTGTTCCTGTTCTGAGGCCATTCAGGCAAGGGATCAGGCATATCGAGCTTGGAAAAACTCTCCTTCCTCTGGCTCCCATTCAGCTTTTATCACTGCCCGTAATCACTGCAAGCACGTCATGTGTTAGGTGAAGTGTTCCTTTATTCAAAGGAAGTGTGATAACCTCTCCTCATCATCCACTGATAGGTCTTTCCATTCTTTAGCTAAGGGCATCTATAACAATTTCTCTTGCTCTACCTGCCCTTCACTTTTCTGCTCTGACAGCACTATAGCTGTCTCTCCCACAGACAAAGCAACTCCCTTTGGTTCCTGTTTTTCCTCAGACTCCACTTTGGATGACTTTAACACTCCTTCAACCCCTGATGCTCCTCTTACTAATCCTATGCCTCTTCCCATAATCTCTTTACGGACTGTCCAAAAAGTGCTTCTTTCTCTGTACAAAAGCAAAGCTTATGGTCCTGATGGCATATCTATCCCCATGTACTGAAAGAATGTGCTTCTGAACTTGCACCTGTGCATGCTCGTCTGTTCTGTTTCTGTTTAAAAACCAAAACTTTTCCTTCTTGGAAACTTGCTTTGATACATCCCATCCCCAAGAAGGGTTACTGTTCTGACCTCTCTAACTATTGTCCTTCTGCTTTGATATCTACCATTTCCAGAGTCTTTGAATCCTTCCTCATCTCCCATATCCTTAAACACCTCGAAAATCAGTCTTCTCTCTGACCACCAGTATGGTAATATTCTTTCCTATCTTACTAATGTCTGGTCATCATCCCTGAAAGATTCTGGGGACTCAAGTGGAGTTGCCCCTGACATATCTAAGGCTTTTGACAGGATGTGGTATTGGGGTCTCATCTCTAAGCTCCCCTCTTTTGGCTTCCCTCCCTCACTTTGCTCCTTCATATCTGTATCTCAATCAGGAGAGTGATGCACTAGTTGCCTATAACATATTCATTCAACCTAAGGAACATAACACTACATTAAGGAAAATTCACAGATTGTACCTGATATGTAAATAATCATAAACTAAGTTCCTAACTATTTCATAAATTGTTAATCTTCAGGCCTAAGACTGTACTCCTAAAACAGTTCATTATTTTCATATTTAAATATTATACTCAAAATAATGGAGAGTCTAACTCACACCATAGTGCACTCCAAATTGACATCCTGATCGACCAAAACCAATAAAACTGAGAACACAGCTAGAAGACGCTGCTCTAGCAGCCAGTTGACTGAATATAAACAATGAAGGGCACTTAGTTCCCAAACTCAGAATGATATAAGATGGGTAAGACCAACTCAGCAGAAACTATTATGATTTTATGATACAATATCTAGCTTCCTCTCTGATCAATCTATCTCTGTGGTTGTTGATGGATCAGCTTCCCCCTTTCCTCCATCAACAGTGATGTCCCTCAAGGTTCTGTCCTATCTCCAATACTTTTTCTCCTTTTCTTCAACAATTTCCTCTCCTCCACAAACAGTCCTATGCACTCATATGCTGATGACTCAACACTGCATTCATCCTCATCCTTCAGTTCTGCTCCCTTTTCTCTCACTCACTCTGTATCTTTTCTTGACACAGCTTTCTCAATAAACTCGAACTCGGACTTGGACAGGATATCTCAGTGGGGTACAAAACATCTAGTTAAGTTTAATGCCTCCAAGACCCAATTTCTACTCATCTCTTTATCCAAAACTTCTCACAACTCTTGTAGCTCCTTTGAGAATTGTGTAATTCCACCTCTTGACTCAATGAACATACTTGGTATTACTGTAACATTCACTATTTATGGAAACCCCACGTTATGGGAATGGCTAAATCTGTTTCTAAGAACTAGGTGTCCTGTTTAGATATCACAGTTTATTCTCTTCTGAACAGTTCTTCTGTTTATAGAAGGGATTGATTCATCCTTGTATGGAGGACTGCTCTTACATTTGGGGTGGTTTTAGCACTACATCCTTACTTGACAGAGTCGTCAAAAGTGGTCCAGCATAAATTGACCCAGGCTAACTTCCAAACTTGACCCCCCTTGCCCTGCACTGTAATGTTGGTCTACTTTCCCTCTTTTATAGTACGACTTTGGCTTTTGCTCCCAAGAGCTGGCTGCTTGTGTGCCCCCACCACTAGCTAGACCGTGCAAACTTAGGATGCTGCCGTCTTGATAACTGCATCTTTCCCTACACGTCGAAGCTCTGGAACTCTCTACCTTCTCATGTCTTTCCCAATAACTATGACCTGGCTCATTTC